>BMAT01006618.1:83151-96513 GCA_019649035.1 Elysia marginata
AGTAGTAGTAGTAGTAGTAGTAGTAGTAGTAGTAGTAGTAAAAGCATCTGTTACTTTTGTTGATTTCGTAAATAGTAATAGCAGGAGCAACAGCTTTATAAATGGTAACAAAACCAACGAGAGAAGCATAAACACAAAGAAGATCATTCAATAACGCCGGTAGTAAGGATAGCAGTGGAAGGAAAAGGAAAATTATTGCTGGTATTGTGTCAGTTATTGTTGCTAGTGTTGACTTGTACTTACACTGTATCGAGAAGGCAGTGTAGGCAGAGGAAGGTATCACAGACCAAGTATAGGACAACAGGTCTCCGTCTTCATCTTCTGCTTTCACCTCTCCGATTTCATCACCAGGATCTGTTTTCGCGTTTACATTAAATGTGTCTGGCAATACAGGACAAGACGTGAAGTTGGGGAGAAAGGAGAGATAGGAGTGATAATAGGTGAAACTAGGATCAATTATGTATTGAAAATAATGACCAGTGTTCATGAACTTGTTCAATTAGCCTCTTGCCGCTTGAGATAAAATGTTAAAAGCAATAACATCAACAATATTATTGACAATGATAATCTTATCACAATGGAGATAAGATCTAAACTGTAAATATCTTGTCTAATGCGAGAGGAACCATATCTTCAAAAAATTAAATTTTAAAGACAGGAGCATCTAAGGGTTTACATAGGCTGTATTTTAGATTCTGCAACAGCCTATGCACTTTTTAAAAATTAGTTTCTTATATATTTAAAAGCTTTTATATGTGCTGAAACAAATAAGCGTTTTCTAAAACACATCTTAAATTTTAGTCAATGAACCACAAAACACAACGGAGACTAAGACTTAGTGCTCTAAGAGCATTTTATTTAGACTGCGTAATTTTTTTCGCTATCATGCCATACAAATGGGTGAGAAACCTGTAAGAATTATAAATGTGCTTGAAGTAATTATGAGAAAACGTTCTTTCGAAAGTACAAGGCAAATTTTCCAGATCGAGAACGAAATGTTAGAGTTTCATCAAGTTTGACATGTGTGCCAGCCATAAGCGTCTTTGAACGGAAGAATACCTCTCCCGAGAGAGATAGCCAAGAACATCGCGCTCAGAAAAAGTTTTATAATAGCTTTGTATTTTTATAACTAGATCTTAATTATCCTAAAGAAAGATAGGCCTAAGTATAAGCCACATTTTTTTCAACTATTACGAAGCAATTATTACAGTGTATGAGTAAAGCTTATACAAAATTATAATGTTTACAACGTCAGTTAAAACTTGTTTAAATACTAGAGGATTTGGCGTAAAAACTTGAACGTTTAAATTAGATTGTGCAGTTAGTGAACTCAGTTCAATATTCGACCTGGTAACCGCTCTACCGGGCTGTCCCATGTTTTTCAGAGCAGTTTTCCTTGAACTATGGTGAGTTTTAGGCATAGTTTCAGCACTAGAGTAATTCGAATAAATACCTCACCCAGAGAAGAGTTCGCTCACCCACCTTTTGATATTTACACACAAAAGAAGTTGCTACTGAAACAGTCCCATTTTGAGAAGTTTATCTCTTGCACTTGAGGACCCATAAGCTTTGTAAGAGGAGTTTACTTATAAAACTTTCATCTCACATGTGATTAGTATAAAAAATGTCTTTTTATGTAATTGAATGGAGATTTTGTGATGTGCGGCAATCTTCTTTTAGTGACAGTAGTAGACACTTTATGTGACCAACTTGTACAAAAAATATAAAGAAATAAAAAGGACCAGCAGGTACTATTGATCATAACTTGTACATAAAGAGAAAAAAAGCATTTTGAATTAAAAGGCTAAATTTTTATAGTGTATCAAAACACAACTAATTTTAGAGAGAAAAAAATTTAAAAAATTATCTTGGTTTAACTTTAAATACATTTACAGCAAGAAAAAGCAGTAAAATCTGACATACTTGTAAATTTTGAGATTTACCAATAACGTTTTGTGGGAGAAATTCACCATTTAAATGTTATTGTTAATTTTATGGTTTTTGTGCCTTTTTACGTAATTGAATGGAGATTTTAGGGATGTATAAGAAAAGAAAAAGGACAGTATCATAAATGTCATGCAATCAAAGCGTTTTTAAAAAATAGAAACAAATATTGAGGCGGAAAGGCTACAAGAAACTCCGACTATAGCAATGAATTCATTTACTAATTTATACATGAAAGCTAACGATTTCACTAAACCTTCGCACAAAACTGAAAAAAAATAGTGTTTGGATTCGAAACTAACGGAAACTTGGTGCTTGTGTTGAAAAGAAGCAGTTTAATACGTCCTTTCATAACCCTTAGATCTATCGGTACTCTGATATCGATAATTCTATGGCTGGTATTCAAAGCGTTATAAATTTGATGGAATGTAAAACCGATAGAGCTGTTGCGCGACGAACCTCTCTTGTATATAAAAATAAAATTAAAACATGTACCCCTCAGCGAACCCTTTAATCTATAGATGTTGGTAGTTGAGCAAAAAAACAAAAACAAAAATATATAACTTCGGTGCTAACTTTAAGCATAAAGACTACCCAATTCCTAAGGGGAACTACTCTAGACAATCTTTCATGCATTAGCACTACAGCTACAGGCGGAGTTGGTGTGCTCAGCTCTAGGCGGAGTTGATGTGCTCAATTCTAAGCGGAGTTTTTGTGCTCAGCTCTAGGCGGAGTTGATGTGCTCAGCTCTAGGCGGAGTTGGTGTGCTCAGCTCTAGGCGGAGTTGATGTGCTCAATTCTAAGCGAAGTTTTTGTGCTGTACCGCGCTAACTCGCTTGCCTTACCTGTGAGAGAGTCCGGTTTGAACTTCGGAGGTTCATTGGGGATGATGACCACCTGGATGACCTCAGTGGCCGTATTCCTGGCGGTGTCCTCACACGAGATGGTGATCAGGTACAAGCTAGTGATGTCATGGTCTAGACGACCGACCCCGGCTCTGTACTGCAGGCATTCGTCTAGAGTAGAAGGGAGTCGGCATGAGGATAACCACAAGTACGGTTTAGTTGATATGAGTTACATTTTAACGTAAAGTCTCAGCCCCACCCATGGATTATTCTAAACTGAAGTACGAAGCCTCCATTATGTGTTGAGCCGTAACGTGAGAATAAGGATACTGAACATAATAATTATTACTATTATTATTATTGTTGTTATTACTATTTTTGTTTTATTATTATTTTTATTATTATTTTATTATTATTATTATTATTATTGTTATTATATTACTATTATAATTGTTATTTTTATTTTTATTACTATTATTATTATTATTTTGAGTGATTCCAATAATGCTAGTGTTTTTCCTTAGTTGACGCTGATATCATTATGAATATTGTTTTTTGACTGTTTGTAATGATTTCATACTCTCAAATGTTATACGAATTTATACGAATCTCGTGTTAAAGTCAGGTCATTCTGTTTTTGGTTAAGTAAAAACTACAATTATTTGCTGACAAAAAAATTTTTTTGAACTGTAACGTGAAACCTTAACCCTGTTTTAAGGTTCAGAATGTTAAAACTCAATACTATTTTGAGAATAATCTGAAATGTAAGATGGTTACCATTTAACAAATAACGCGAGGTATGCCGAGATAACGGGAACTTCAATATTATCCCTAGATTTTTTTTTTATTTCTAACGTGAACCCCACCCCTATTCTAAAAATAAACTGAAACTATGGCGTTAAATTTAATCCTAGCCTATCCTAAAACTAAATTAAACTCTTGTTTAAATCCTAATCCAAACTTGTCCTCAGGAAAGCAAAAATCTCCCAACCCCTACCCTCACCCCAAATCTCAACACAATACACACTCACCTCCTCCACAGTCCAGTATGGTGAAACAGTTTTGGCAAGGGGAGCCCGGAAACACGCTGCGGACATAAGTCCTGGTGGAGTCACCGCCACTCTCAGTGCATACGATGGTGGACAGATCTGTGTTGACCAGTGTGTTCTCATTTAGGGTGACCACCTTGGTGTACGAATCAATGGTCGGCTACAAAGAGAAGGGGGCGAAAAGGAATGAAAGGTATTTAGGAGAAATGGGTAAGGGATAGGGAAAGGGTTAGGTGGAGATAGGTTTACTTTGGGTTGTAGAGAGATAGGTTTACTTTAGATTGTAGAAGGGTTACCATGGTAATGGCCTTTTTTATCCGGAAATAGTCACGTGACTCTTGGGTCTACAAACCGCTCTATAACGGATTTTTTTAGGGGTGCTGTTAGGGTTGCTGTTTTGGGTCACTTTTATGAGCCTAAGTTAAACGAGATCTATATGATTCAAATAAGGCATCAACCAAGTTTCCATCCTTGAACTCGATTCTGGGTCTGCTTTTCATAGCATTTTATGAAATTCTCACTTCTCTCGACAGTTTTTTAGGCCAGAATTCCTTCTCTAGTCTTGCCCTTTGAGTGGGACTGGGTGTATCGGTGTTGACTGGCTTTCGTACATCATTCGTTTGATTTAGATCTAGAACAGAATGACAGAAACGTTGTCACTCAAATTTGTCATCTCAAAATAAAGCAGCGTGCTTTAAAGTCGTGAAACATAAATGATAAAGTTGACCATTTCTTTTACATGCGAAAGGGCTTGATGTAGATACCCGTACATGTGTACGTATCCGTAGATAAAATATGCAGTATAGCCCCAGGAGGCAATGAAATTCAAGTGACATTATATACATAGTATCTAACCCAAGCAGCATCCCCAAAAATTTCCGCCATTACTATTTCTACTACCCAATGAAATGCTGCTACTTTCTTAGGCCTATTGGCCCTTGTGTAAATCAAACATGGGATGGTACAAATGCGAAAGGGGTTGGTGAATGGTGACCCAAACTCCCCAAGACCCACGTGACATTTTGGAGATATTGGTCAAAATCATTATCGCAAAGAAAAGGAGAGAGTGGAGAGAAAAAAAAACAGAGACAGCGTGAAACTTATTAGAATGAGGCTTTTGGAAGAAGAAGAGGGAGAGATAGAGTATAAAGAGATAATAAATGGAACTTAAAGTGGAACGAAAGAGCTGAATCTAGATCCGCTTATATGAAAGGCAAGGGTGAGTTTAAAAAAGTAATACATACATTTCATTATTGAACAAAGTTCCGTTAAAAATAATATATAATTTGATCAGGTTTGCTTTCAAGTGTCAGTGGACGCAATTCCAAAATCTTCATATATTACGCCATGTACGTACATGTAGATTTTATTTTTAAAATGATCGTTTGAAATGACCGCCCACACTAACATAGTTTTGTACCGAACATTGTGGTGTTGAAACGGAGGTGGGCATTACCATAAATGGTGGTCTATAGAATACTTTAGATTAAAATCGAGGTAAAAAGAAGATTTCATCCAAAGAAGAAAACTAAGTCGGGCTTTGTATTCTTACGATTCGATCATGCCCTTGTATATACTATTTCAGTAAAAATGAGATTGGCGATGGAATGGAAGAAGAGAGTTTCTTTGTAAAAAAATATCAGGTGCTGAAATTAGTTACCAGGAAAAAGAAAACGATCAAATTTAACCAAAAATATACTCAGAGCAAAGTCATTACGTTTTGCTACTTTCTTTTTATATAACATCAACGACATCACTAAATGCACAAAAAATAACAATACTACTACTGCTGCTGCTACTACTACTGCTACTGCTGCTGCTACTACTACTACAACTACAACTACTACTACTACTACTACTACTACTACTACTACTACTACTACTACTACTTGTACAACTACGACGACGATGACTACTAGTACTGATACTATTACTCTAATAATAATAATTACGATAATAATAATAATAATAATAATAATAATAATAATAATAATACTTTAGATGTAAAAAAAGTAATAATATTAACGATTATATTTTCTTACACAAAGCTGTCACATTTTTTGCAAAGCTAACAAAACAAAGGTGGTATAGTTAACATCATAGATTCGAAACCAAGATTACAGAGCACCACAGATGGATCTTAAACAATTTGCTCTGTGAATTGGACGCATAGAGCTTTTGTAGTCGATAAGAAAACCGTCTTCATATTTTTCAATGCATTTTATTCCTCAAGAGATTGCATTTAAAGTTCAGTATCAATATATAGGTGCTGGAAAAACAAAACTATTAAGTGTGCTTTTTTCTGTTTTAAAGAAGAAGACTCAAGTTGCAAAGACATATCAAGATAAAGTGTGAAAGGCGAAGAGAAAGATCAGTGCTTTGGGAAGAAGTGGCACAAAGAAAACGTCAAAGATGCGAATCAAAACAATTAAAAATTACAAGAACACGAACAGAACGAGCACGTGAAAATTTAACGTTCCATTTTTGCAAACATAAAAGGAAAAAAAACACTCAAAACATAAAATAATGAAAAAAAAAACCTCTCAGCACTATTGACAGTAACTGTAAAAGAAGAGATTTATACAATGATGGAGAGAGAAAGGATAATTATAAATCAGCAGCAGAAAAAGGAAATGAATGTCATGCCATACCAGCGCCCGGACTCTCTGATGTGACACATGGGCAACTCAAGTTCAACGAAAAAAAGAATCGGATAAAAACTTATCATAGAAAACTAAACATTATCTCTTCGCGTCATCGATTACTAGTGGTTACATAAACACTAACTTTTAAAGAAAGGAAGAACAAAAAGGAACTTAAAAACACGGTTATTGACTTCAAGGATTCGACTTTTCTACCTATTGTTTCCTACATCGGCACTCAGCGCTACCAGGTTCAGAACGCAAATCCGGTACAGCCATAAAGCAAAATAATGATAACAAATTTTCAATCTACAGTATTTAATACATTGGAGGAGAATTTGTTATTCCTTTTAAAAATTTTAGAAAGAACTGAAAAACTTTTTAAGACACTGGAAGGATGGTTTCATCCACAATATTAGTGTTTATTGTATTTAGATCTAAATCTGAAATATTTATGGGCCTTGTCGCAGTCAGATATGCATGTTACAGTCTATAATTAACTTGTCATCTACCAAATAAAAAATGTTACCAATAATATTGACTGACTCAAATTTTAATGTCGAAACTGAACTTATCGGTTACGGGAAAATCATAGTATGGCTATTATTTTAAAGCTTTGTACGCTCGTAATATTTTTTTTTCAAATTTAGTTGATGAAAAGACGTATTAGTATCACTGAATCTAAGTTAATTCAAGTTTGACAAATTTCCTCTTTTATAATCGAATTATCTGTAGCTTGGATCATTTTCTTTCAGATTCACACCTAATATCAAGACTTTTATAATTTCTATTAATTGGTGAGAAACTTGTGAGAAACTTGTGTGAACTAAAGACAATGACATTTTGGTTATGCATTTAGATGGAGCCAATGGCGAAGAGAAGATAGACAAAGAATCACGCTGCAATGTTGATCTAGTGTATTTTTAATCTGTCTAAACATATGGTCTATTTAGCTCGATATTAATCAATGTAAAGGTGTTTAAGAAAGTCGTTACTTGAGTTTTCTTTTATGCCTTTTTTTTCTTGTAAAACTTGAAGGTAAACCGTTTATGTAAGTTAAGTGTGACCGTGTTGATATGTATTAGAAGGACACGTGAAATAGAGTAAATGAGCTCAGTAGAGCAACAAACGTGGAAAAATAGGACAGTACTTGGTATGCAGGGAGAAGTATGGTTAGCTGGGGAGAAGAAATGGTGTTTTTAGTAGCAACAGAATCAAGGACAATAATTATTGAAAGTGGTGGTGGTCGTCGTGGTGGTCGTGGTCGTGTTGTTGATGATGATGATGATGATGATGATGATGATGATGATGATGATGATGATGATGATGATGATGATGATGATGATGATGATGATGATGATGATGATAATAATAACCATAAAATAACAACAATGATACAAAAAATAACAGAAAGGCTAATGAATAATGACATGTGACAAGTACGAAGATGCCAACAACAATGGATGTGAAGGAAATGGTAACATTAACAATATTGGTATCGATGTTAAAGATGATGATGACGACGATAAAGATGATGATGATGATGATGATAACATTATAAGGATATGGTTAAGATGATGATGCTGTTAGGGGTTATAATGATGTTGATAGAGACGATCACAATGGTGCTGCTGCTGCTACTGATGATGATCATGATGATGCTTATGATGATGATCATCATGATGATGATGATGATGATGATGATGATGATGATAATGATGATGGTGATGAAGATGATGATGATGATGATGATGATAAGGGTGAGAATGTTGACAGATATTACAAACGTGGTGATGAAGTTGGTTATGATGATGATATTGATGAGACAAGCACAACTTACAACTGCGTCCACTGCTGCCACCACACAGGCTATCAGAAGAAACACCTGTGACATTGTGTCTTGTCCTAAAGTTTTTATAGAATGAAATAAACCTGTTCTTTACACAATTCACTGCAAGATTTTGGCATTAATTCTTTTAACCAGCATTGCGATAGTAAAAACGTCTATTCCTGACCGGTACTTTTACGATTATTTGCGAGGCCCACGTTTGTCTCACAATAGTTTTCTTCTCTGTTGAAAGGTAAAATTTGTTCTATTTAAAACCAAATAGTTATTTTTTTCTTTTACTAGAAGGAAATGTCTAGTAAAAAATATAACACCATGTCACAATCATAAGAAAAAAAAAAACTTTGAAATGTGATGCACGTATTTTTTTTTTTATCTATCTATCCATTCAATGTGAAAATTCTTCTTGAGAACCAGACATAAGACAATAGGCTACATGTCGCCAAATAAATCAGGACAACATTAATGGGACTGCTGTTCTCACTAACTGTAGCAGTTACGAGGTTGATATTTTATATGTGCTTTAATACCGTGCTGGGTTGGTACAGTTTGCTTACGCACTTTGCTTCACTTCAATTCTTTGATAGGTTCCTGTTTCGTCTCATTGAGTTCTGGTATATTCTATACCTAACCAATGAGCCTTACTTTTCTCGCATGTAAACACCCTTTCTCCAGTTATCTAAAGCAATTTTCTTTCTACATTTATACAAAAATATATACGGGCTTTTAAATTCTGAAGAGGCGATGTAAATAGAAGTCAGATATATAATCAGTTTTAGACGGTACCAGCAATAGAAAATGCAAGGGAGCGGAGTTGAACTCTTCTTTGCTATTCAAGCGATAAAACCAACAAAAGATCCATTCAGTCGAAAAGACACTGCCGTTCATGCACCAACAATGAAGCCCTATCACTTGGGCACCCGCAACGCGTCTTGGGTGAGAGTTGTGTGCGCTTGTATATTGAATCACTTGCAATATCTCTTTTGATGCTAAAATCAATAAATTATTCAGGGGAACACAGGCTCTTTTGTCCGCTTTAACAAACAAAAGTTGGCCGAAGTGTATAAAGACAAATTGCGCGCCGTCCTAGTGCGAGTTTTTTTACCCGCTTGGTCGGTGAAGGCGAAATGGCTTGGTATTTTTTTAATCGGTTTCTGTACTGCTATTCCACACCTGCCCCTTATCAAGAAAAAGATCTGTAAGTCCGTTCTCAGGAAATAAAACGAACGAGATTTTGAAGCAATGACCTTTTTTTATACATCAATACAATGGGGAAGGGGTGTTGTATTTTGCACGCGGCATTAATCTATCCTTTTCTTTCGGTATTTACAGGTCTTATTTGTTTATTTCTTATTGATCTTACAATAATTTAGTAATAAAAGTGTGAAAAATGTAGTGGTGACCCGCGTGTATGGTCTCCACCTTGTGGTCACTTTCACTAAACTTGTCGACCTTTATGATATTGATGAAATTTCAAAGAAAAAAATTCGCCATATCCTCTCTGTATATCAAACTTCTTTAGCCCCTCTACAGTTTGCATGTAAAACAAAACGAGGTGTAAATGACGCTATCATATTTTACAAAAATTAAGACACGATGGATGAACAAAGAAAAAAGCGACTTGAGTATGTTATCTCATTTGTTTAAAACATCCAAGGACTTGAGAAACTGTTCGGTGAAAACGGCCGGAGGACCCTTATTGAGTTACGACTGTTTCTAATAGCGGTCATAACTGCCTCCCCGAGACCGTACTGCCAGGGACAAACCAAAAGCAGTATCTGCAATGTAAACCTTATGAGAAATACTGCATCTCGTTTGTCCACGGCAGCGTAGTAGATGACATCGGGTTTCAGTTACGTTCTTTTATCTTCTAATCACTCGCTTAATTTCAAACAGACAGGCTATGTTTCGTCTTCCTCGATCTTCATAAAAGTTTTTCAGTTGCTTTCCGTTTCACAATGTTCCGTAGCGATCCAAATTATGCAAAACTTTATACCTTGCATAGGCTTCCAATGAAATCTTCATTATATATTGGATGCGGAAATTAAAATCAATCATGACATTCAGAAAAAAGATGTCATAATTTATTCATGTGAATGAAACGTAGTTACCTTTTTTATTGCCAGACCTTACTGTCGGCCTTCGCTGATTGATTTTAAAAACATTTTATCGCACCCAAGATTTGTGGGTAAGCCCCTATTGGACAGCAACAAGCGGATCTCAATTACAAGAACTTTGGAAATATAAGTTACTTTTTCCTTTATTTTTAAGTTTGCGTTTTTGATTGTCGTATATTGGTGGTGTTTTTATCCTCGATGCTTTTCCACTCATTAAGATAGTGTGTATGGCATACCGTTAATTTTCTAATGGTTAGATTTTCTACTCTTTCACATCCAATTTGAGTTAATGGTTTTATCAAATTGTTTGTACACCCTTTGCGTAAAAATTGTTTTTGTGATTAAATTGCTTAAATTTATTTTTGATGTTTACATAAACACTGTATAGCCATCTTAATTTTATAGCTTTATTTACTAATAGGTGCTGTGGTGGCGCAATCGGTTGGGCGGTTAACCGTTATATGGGAGGTCCCGTGTTCGGTTCTCAGTCCGGACAAAATTAAATTTGCTCCCCTGTGCTCACTCAGCACTTGATGGGTAGCTAGGTCTCGGCGAAAGAAAAGGCGGCATGGAAAGCATTGGCTCACTATGCCGTGTGCCTAAGAATCAAGGACCGTGCTCCTCGTTCCCATACGCTAGAGTCGAGTATGGGACAAACATTACTTTTTTTACTGTACTTTTTCATTCTTTGAGAGGAAAAGGTAAGATATTCTCTGGCTCTCAATAATTCTAGATGATTTAACATAATTTATGCTTTGCAAATGGACTATATTTTTACATTTCACAAGAGATATCTCTGCACACAGTTCTATATACTGTATATTTTATAGTCTAGTGTCAGTATTTTGGTAATTGATGCAGCGCTGTGATGTTAATGTAGTTGACCTTCTAGCACGTGATTATTACTAAATGTATTGATGCGGCATGGCGCATCAAAAGTGATCTTCAGTTAAAGCTACAGTGCCATCCGAAATGGTACGCAATTTGCAAGACTGAAGGTGGAAAAGAATGATTTCTTTAAAGTTACACGACCTTGCTTGAGTTTAAGATCGAGCCATTTGCGCTATCATTGATAGCGCTACTTTTTAATTGATGACCGGTGCCATCTCTTAAGTTTTAATTTAAATAACTGTTTTTGGTGTTAGGCCATGGGACAAAAATTCTAGCGTGTCTAGAAATTGATTTTCGTTACGCACCCCAGAGGGGTAAGCTGAATGTGGTTTTAATACTTTCAATGTAACATACATAACCCAAAAACATAACGTTGTCATCCATAAATATGCACATTATTAAAATATTCAAGGTAAAAGTTCAAGTCAGGCCAAATTTGTGCCAAAATTCTAAATTTGGCTTAAATTGAAAATTTGCTCAGATATTGCAATTAATATGATTTCAGAAGGTGTGGGATTCTTTTTTTATTATTTCACTAATAATAATTAAAATTTTAAACATAAAATAAACAAGTTGTAAATTTGACCTATCTTTCAATATAAATTTGGCCTTTTTTATATTTTGTATATAATTTTAATATAGAGCGAGATTGCTCAGCTTATTCTCATTATTCCAGCCTTAATTTTTTTTCTGTCAATATATAGCAACACAAAAAGGTCTTAAAATTATCATTATAAAGGCCAGAAAATATGCATTATGAAGACAATTTCGGGATTGAAAACGGGAAGATTTGGAAACTATATAAACGACGAAGGGAAATTATGCAGAAAAGTGCGAAAGAACAATCATGCAAAAAAAAAAAAAGCAAACAACTAAAGCTGGTAATTTTGTTACAGAAATAAAGTTGAAGTTAGTATTGTGTGGCTATTGCGTTATAAGTGTTAAATATATCTAAGCTCACGCGGGTGTAGATTGTTGTACTTGGTGTTTTTGGTTTAAACCGTTGACTTGTTTGGCTTGCTCCTGTGGATTACTAAGCGAGGAAGGCCCGTCGACAGTTGTGGCAACATTGTTGCACTTCCAGGCACTGACACGGATCAGTGCAAATAACGCCAGCATTTTTACATGAACATCTTTTCGTTGCACAGGCGTTTTTCTTACAGCGACAGAAAGCATGTTGAAGGATGCTATGCGGCGCTGGAGGCAGAGTCATCCAACAGATATTTAATTCACCATTTTGAAGTGTCCATCCATGTCCAGTGGGACTTGGTGAATTAATCTTATTTTGTTAACTTTTTCGATGAAGACATGTTTGATAGTTGATTTCACACATTGAATGTGGAGCAAGAGGGAATCTGTGTTTGGTAAAGACACATCTGACTTGCATCCTAGACGAAACCAATTAAAGCGAGCTTGGTCCTCAGTGTCACATGAGCTTTGCCCATTAAACTCACAAGTAAATTTCTGCAATGCATCAAAAGTTGATTCTTCAATGCTCCAAGAAGAGCCCAAGTCAATGAAAGCCTGCTTGGTTTCACAAATTTTAATTGAGGGTGATTTCTCTGTATTCTCTTCTTTAGATTATGGCTTCTATAACCTGCAATGTCAATCTCCTCACATGTCTTAACCGAGTTAATAAAAATTAAAACTTCCTTTCCTTTGATAATTCTGTCTTTAAGAGTTTTTTGGGCAAAGATTTGAAAAGACTTTTTGTAGAGATTTTCTATAGGAGCATCAGTATCTCCTTGTGTGGCGTCTTTATCCCTTAGTATTTTTGTGCATCCAACAGAATGGGCAAGCCTGTTTTACAAAGACTTAATTATTCCTTCTTTCGCTTACAGGAGTGTCTTTCTACAACATATTTGTCGTTCTTGCAAATGATACATTCTTATGGTAACACATGCTTACACTTTCCAGTATTAGAAGTTGAAGGAGTCTCTTGCTTGTCATCGCGATGTAAACGTTTTGGGTTTATTACAATATTGTCATTGCAATTGAAAACAGGGAGTTCACAACTAGATCTGGAAT
>BMAT01006624.1:29310-47694 GCA_019649035.1 Elysia marginata
AAAAAAAAAAAAACCAACAAAAAAAAACAAAACACCCACAGCAAACAAAATAAATCGTAGAAGACAGTTACATACAGGCAAACGACTTATAATTAAAATAAAAAAACCAATAATATATACATGATGTTAAATTATACTAAATACATAATAATCATAACAGAAACGAAAAAAATATAAAATAAAACAAGGTGTAGAGAGAAAATATAAGTACCTGGAAATCTAGATATAGGTCTATGGAAAAGACTCCTAGTGAAAAAGGGGGGTAGGCACTAAGGGGAAGGGGCCTGTGGAATCACGAAAATTTTAGCTCGATTACATATTAAAAGAAATAATGAGCAAAACGGTAGATTGAAATATATGATAAAGAGAAATGAGAATCAGCTACTCTGGAAATAGGAATACACTAAGTTTATGAATTTTAATTATCTGGAATTAGCAAGACAGATGAAATTCAAAATGGACTTATCTTCTCTCCATGATTGAGGTCTTATTTGTTCTCGATGATATTTATTAAAGTTTATGTTTTTAACTTTTCAACTCAAGGAAATCAGTTATCTTGTAAATTTTTCTAGTTTTTTTTTTAATCGTAACTTTTTATATCAATAAAACAATACAAATAAGGATGACGGCAGTTCCCATATTCAACAGCAAAGCAAGCAAAAAAAATAAAAGCAAAAAAAAACAACAACATTATATTGACCTGCATATATTTAAATACTTTCATAGAATTTTGTAACCTTCACCAAATGGAATGGATTTTTTTGGGTATGTGCGAAATCCAATGAGTAAATATATTAATAACTGCTTTGCAAAGAGGTACCATTTACATATAAATAATAATACTTTTAAAATACAGTACCCATACTATAATATAATTGAGACACTGTTTAGGTGGCGCATACTATTTTTGATTGTCGGCAATAGCACAAAATTGCATATGCCAGTATATTTGATCAAGTAGTTTCAGAACTGTATTGCGCCAAGACATACCAAAAAGAATTTTGGAACTAAGAAAATAGAAGATATATGAAGGAAGTTTTTGGAACTCTAGTATTTTACCTATGTCAGTCCAAGAGGGATCGGGAAAGAGAGAGAGAGAGAGAGAGAGAGAGAGAGAGAGAGAGAGAGAGAGAGAGAAAGAGAGAGAGAGATAGATAGATAGAGAGAGAGAGACAGACAGACAGAGAGAGAGAAAGAGAGAGAAAGAGAGAGAGAGAGAGAGAGAGAGAGAGAGAGAGAGAGAGAGAGAGAGAGAGGGTGAGAGATATGTAATTGGCAGTCATTACTTTTTCAAAACCAAGCTAGTTTTTCTCTTATACTATATTGATTTTTAAGGAATTTTATTGATTTTAATGCCATAAGATATGTCTTTTTTCATCATTTATAACTTTAAAATGAAAGTTATGCAATTGTATTGAAACAAGCTTTTACGTATAAATTAAATTAAGAGAATTGAATAAAGACGCTGTAAAAAAACATCTTTCTTTTTCGTAGTAATGATTAAAAAAGTTGTATTATGCTTTAATACTTGATTTAAACATATTAAAGGAAACAAAATACAGACATCTAAAAAACAAAGATTGTTTTATTTGTTTGATTACTCTAATTTCTAAATATCAATTATGCAGGAGTTTTGAAGAACATAATGCTTTTAGAGATGAAATGAAACACGAAAATTAATAAAACAAATTTTGAAACATTAACTGATTTTTTGGGGAGTGCTATTTTATAAAAATGCTTTATTCATTATTCATGCAAACTTCCTGTGATTGATGTATAAAGAAATATTATTTTTAAATAACTTTCTAAAGAATTATTATCGTTAAATAACTTTCTTCTGCGGAGCACGCCTAAAAAGGGGAAGTTACCCTGTTAGTTGACAAAAGCTAAAAAGAGCAAAAAACTCCGAGTTCTCAGTCTTTTATCCAATTGTATTGGAGGACAAGGCATTGACTAAGCCTAACGAAGCAATTGTGAACAATACTACAATGCATATGCGTTTTTAAGATGCGATTTGTACACATAGACACACACACACCATCACACAAAGAAAACAACTTCGTGTATTGAATTTTACGATGTAAACTGAGACTTCGAATATTTTTTCATCAACTGGACTACCTTTACTCAGCAAGTCTTTTAACTTGATAGAAGCTATAAAAATTGTGAACAAATTTAAATCTAAAGGAAAAAAAATATAACTCTCGAACTTAATTAAATTTTCAATGGTTGATGAGATGGGAATCTAGCTTCACTCACAGAAGATTGCTTTTAAATGCAGATTACTAACAAATGAAATAAAATTAATTAAAAAAAAAGATAGTTTCACCCCGTGTCGAAGAGCTTGAAAAAGATGATTTGCTTTATAACCAAATATTTTCTACGTAAATACTCTATATATTTTCAGTGAAGAATGCGACTTCTTGAAAGGTGTACTTTCAAAAAGCGTGTTTTCATACGACAACAATTTTTCATAAATCCATTTCTCGTCTGCAAACTCATAATCACAGAGCTCATCATCTTTGAACGACAAGGTAATTGTCACAAAAACTAGAAATCTCTGCCGCGATAGAGACACGATCTGCGTTAGGTTCAGTTATATTTTGGACAAAAACTGGAAAGATGGAGAACAGGGTAGCAACCATGCGTTTCTGTTTTAGAACAATTGTGGGACGAGCCGGCGGCTGAGCTAGGGCGAAAGGAAGAGACATGGGACGTTAGTTGAAAGGTGTTCTAAATCACTCTTAGTTTGCATGAAAAAAGAAGTCAGTGTCATAAAATCATCGACGTCATTGAGAATCGCAAACAATATGTTATAATAGTAATACCAGTACACAACTTTACTTTTATCTGTTGGTCAGATGTAACACAATCACAGATACCCCCCCTACACAGCCACTAGTCATGTTATAATTATGTTTCCTTCAAATATTAGTAACAAAGTAATATACAATAAAAAAAAAACCATTGAAATTACTGGGCGTAATACTTTGGTGGTTCGCACCATTTCAACATCAATCTTTAAATACATATTTTTGGCAAACTTACAAGCACTGTTTCGTTGAGTTTCACCAAATACTAAAGTGTATATAATATATATTTTTTTGTCAAATATATTTTTATCAATTAGTTATTGCAGCTTAGATGCTCACAAACAGCAGGATTACCTGGAGCCCCACCAAGCGTCTTGTTTGCATCACCATTATCACAAAGCACTGAATTCCTGATCACCTTAAACTCTATTTCAAACAAAATGATAAGGGCTAGTGTGTTCAATCGAACAAGAACTAGACTAAACTAGCTTGTTGACAATATTGGGCCGACGATGCAAATCGGAAACACGGCCATACAAGTGCATTGGCATAATTGTGCTACTTCATGTTACTCGTATGTCAGAATGCAATTAATGTGATCGATTTCATACGAAAATCTGCAGAGTACCTGTAAATGAAAGGTTAACACATAACGTCTTTGGAGATAGAATTGTTGAAGATGGAAAAATTTTATCACTGTTCGATTGAATGCACTAGGATCAAAGGATGTAGACATGCGTGTGCCTGTGGATGCGTTGTCATGGTGTGCGTGTGTGCGTAATTTAGGGTAGTTAATTACGTGAACTGAGACGAGGGAAGATGAAGCGATTTGTAGTAGGAGGTTTGGGGAAGATAAGATACACTTTATTGATCCATGACTGGAAATTTGGCATGGGCATTGGTACTGAAACCAGTGGCATATAGTTTGACAATTATATTTTACACTCAAGTATAGACATTAGACATAGGTAGTTGCATACCATGAAGACTGTACGATAAACAAACACAATTATACGACAAAAGCAAGTTTTTCTCCCTCACTCACATACACATCTCTCTCCCATTTCTCCATACGGCCACAAATTCACAGTCATATAAAAATGCATGGATAAAAAAGCAAAGCCTTGACATAACCATTTACATGCGATTTTTTATTCTGACAATTTTCGAGATGTTTGCAGAACAAAAGATTGTTTTTTGTAACTTTCTGCTCTACTATAACTAGTAGTAAACCTTCCTGAAATCTGATATGGATTCTGAAGAGGGTGGAATGGATCATTAGCTATATTCAATGCTATGGTCATGGAGTGTTTTTTTAAAATATAAATAGTTTAAATATGGCAGCGCCAAGCCCACTATTTTTTCAGCCTTTTAATGAAATATATTTATCCTTTGTTTATCCTCCTTTGTGATGTTCCCTCCTTAACAACTTCTACCAAAATGTAATAACCGTTTCTTATCTTATTCGCACACATTACGTAGAAAGAGAAAGATAATAAAAAAAGCAGGAGATGATATTATTCGAAAAGAGGCTTTGAGTGTTTAAAAAAATAAATGCTTTATGCCGCGGTCATAATGAGCCCAGTTCGTATCCAGCTAGCAACAGAAAAAAAAATTATTAAGCAATTGTCATACAGTAAGACAAACCGCCCTCTTATCATAGCTACCAGTATGATCAGACGGTTGTTTTTATTACTGGCCGGGCACATTATGTGGGCGGCCTTAAGTCATAAGACACTGAATCCGGGCGAGTTATACAACCCTTTCTCCTTAAGAGATGAATGAAGTTTAATCTATCGTATTTTAATAGTAAACCAGCAAATAGACGAATACCTGTTCACAAAGTATAGCTAGTTCCCTTCAATCTTAAAGTCTTGGAATTGAAAATTGTTTTTCGTTAAAAAAAAAACCAAGGACATTTTAACATAGGGCCCATTTTCACTTGTACGCATAGCCATGACCCGTAACCTTTTTTATCGAGCAAATTACAGCTTAAGTAAAATTCCCTGCAAATAAAAGCACGCTACCAAGAGCGGCTGTTTTTGAAAACTTAAACGTCGTTTCATAACTATGATGCGTATTCCGTTAGGAAGACTCAGGACCGCCGATGGATCGTTAAACGGTTCTGACCTGCTCTTGCTTTCGCCTGGTGCAGCGGGAATGCTGCGTTGATGTAGGTGATGAATAGGGTCACAATGCTTTTAAAGTCTCCAGTCCAGAGTCTTACGTGCTGGATACGCGTCCTATGAATCCAGCCTAAGTCAGTCAATCTGGTCTCAATTTGGTATTTTTTGTATGAGAAAGGTATGAACATCATAACACATTAATCATGCTCTATATTATGTGTTTCTACAGTACTGAAACACAGGATGGCTTCCTGTACTGAAAATGTCGATCGTTTGTCGAAGGTGGTACGACCTATGAAAGTATCAGATATTCGTGTTTCCGTAACGTTTTGAATTTCGTTCAGTCTATGACACACTGGTAAAAATACGGTGACTTTTATGCAACTTTTTTTTCTTTTGATGTGTCAAAATAAAGTTCTGAAAAGAATAACGCTATAACTAAAAAAAATCAATTCTCTTTTGTTTTGGACTTATGCAAGGTGTATAAAGAAAAAAGATAAAGCGGTGTGCTGCCAAGCATGAATAAACACAAATAACAAATACAAATTTACATTTTTAAGGTAAAGTTAAATCAAGCAACATTGTAAAGTGATATTGATAAATTTAAACAATGTTTATTCTGTGAAAAATAAATAGTAATCAAGGTATTAAAAATACCACCAATAAGTTCAATTAAAATGTACAAGCATCGTAAAACATCAAACCACAATCACTAAATGGTGATTTTTTTTGTACTTATCAAGTATTTTCAAACAAAGTAGGGAGCAAATACCTAATTGGATTTCAGGTTTATGCGAGGAAACAAAAGGATGATCGTATACATTGTTGTCAGATCAATTTTAATCATACAACTTGCATTTATTTCCCAAACCATCTTTTCATAATAAAGTCTTAATCCTTATTTAAAAAAAAAATTGCAATAAGTTTTATCAGAGATAATTCAAGTGGAGATGTTTTACTCTGAGTTTTTCATTCTTTAATTGTAGTAGGACGATTATTGGGTTATTGCCCTTTGTAAACATTGTCTAGCTATAAGTTTTTGTACAATACTGTATGTTTTAAACCTGAATGTTCAACTACAGTTTTGACCGCATTTAATTCTTTAAATAGTTTTAAATTACAATGTATTTTTTGTTTTTAAGAAATTGTTATCAAGCAAAAAAAAAAAAGTTATTCCGTGTATTTTCGTATTTTCAACGAGAATTCATGAGAAGTTAGGGTTTGAATATTTAAAAAAGTAAAATGCATGTTTAAGTCTGTTTGACTACAGTTTTGATCTCCAAATGAACTTCAAATAGTTTTCATTTGCCATTTTCGTCTTTTTTATTCTAGCATTAAAGTAAAAATTTTCCGCGATTGTTAATTATAAAGATTAGATATTCTGTGCGAGTCATAAAGGGCACTAAAATCTCAATAATCAGAACAATACAAGTGATAACAACTGTCATTAAAATGAATGGTTAGAACAACACAAGTGCACTTAAATATGACCTAACAGTTTAGTAAAGTTATCCTCCTTAAAGTTTATCAAAGAATGAGAAATAAAATACATGCCAATCAGTTTGAAAAAGTTTTTCTAGAAGGTGTTTTATTTGGCAATAAAATTATTTCAAAGTTTCAATATTTTTTGGAGAAAATATGAGAAGAATAACATAAGACATAATAAAATGCATCAAACTCTCAAACGCATAAATGTAGTCGTCAGTTTGTTACGGAATGGTCTAAAAGAGGGCACTCCTTTAACCAATAAGACATTGAACAATAATTAAAAAAAAAGCAATATAGATTTATAAAACACTGACGAAAGCACTTTGTTCGTGTAATTTATAAATATTACAAAGTTATTTAGTGACCAGTTCATAAAAAAATATTCAACGACGTCAATGGACGCAGAGAGTTGTAAATTTAAGGGGAAAATCACCAACCGGGCAGCAGTCTATTAAAAATGTAGACATAATGTCTAGATAAATTGGATTCAACAAAAACAAGGCTAGATTTCATTTTTTTAATATGTTGTCATACTCTTAGTTAGACATAGAGATCTTTATCTAGCCTAGGATGTAGACCTAAGATTTATAGTCTTTCTAGGTCTAGATGTAATGAATATTTTAAGCATAAAAAGCTGCATATTTTCAAAATTAAACCATTAATATAATTAACATTATGCCATGCTTTGTAAAAGTTCTTTTCCTATGGTAATCCTGTTCATTATCGTTATTAAATCTCTTTAACTTAGGCCGTAGTCTGAGGTTAGCCAACACAGTGCAAGGGGCGGTACTCTTACCGTTTCCTCACTCTACCTCGTGAGTACAACATCTCTACTTGAATTATCTCTGGTTTCATAACGCTGTCAATTCGCGTCTTGAGCAAATGCGTGGGCCGTCGGAAATTACTTTTTTTTGTTTTGAGAAAATGCCATTTTAAGGTTTATTTATTGTTCCTCATCTGAAAATTTTACATCAAAAAAAAAAAATTATCAATACTGTTGCGCAAAATAATAATTTATAAATTTATGAAATATTTAGCGATTGAAACTATGAAAAATCTCTCGTTCAATAAGATCAACGCTTTTAAAGCTGATAAATGTAAAACCCGACTCATCAACCATGGGCCGAGACAAATAGTTAATGTTGATATGCTTATTTTTCCTGTTTACTGGTGGGATGGTTAAACAATAATTGTTCATAATTATTCTTTAATCGGCAAAAAGATTAAATGGAAAGCCACTATCATAAATCAGGCATAAATCGCTCAAATTAGTTTAAAATCATAATTCTTCATACACGAAATCTACTGTATAACAAATTCGCTTCAACATGAAATATATGGGGTATAAAAATGATGAGTTACAAGCTATGGAAGGTTCTTAAGGGCTAGCTTTCACACATTACAGACCTTTAGCTTACGCACCGTGTCTCACTACGCGTACGTGAAAATCGGGAAAGCAGATTGAGGAAACTATAAAAATAATGAAACCAGTTTCTAAAAATAGACCCACAGACGTTCGCGTCATACTCACGCGTTGCTGCTTAAAGTCTGTAATGTGAATGACTAAACGTGTTAGAAATCTGACTTTTACAGAATGTAAAATGGCTGCTTTTCAAATCGGATGTACACTTTCTAAAACAGTGTAGCCTACTTACTGCTGCCAGCTTTTTAAAGCCATAGTCCTTAAAACTGATGAGAGTTTACATGCGTGATATCAGTCACTTTATTATTCAAGTTAGGGAAACAGTGGCCAAATATTTTGCTGCAGTATTTTTCCAAAACTCTTCGAAAGTCACGGTTCTGGAACGAATACACGAAAAAGTTTGAGCAGAAATGTAAACATGTCAACGTGTTGAGAGCTTGAGATGTCTCGCTAGTTTCTAGTCTCGGACCGTATATAAGTGCGGTGATGAACTCGTAATAAATCCAGGGGCTCATGAAACAGAAATACATACAAAACACTGTGGCAGACATTCTAACCGCCTTCCAGTTGTGGGATACCGCACCTTTAACTTCTCGCTTCTTACCTGTTCTTTTTCTTAACATTTTGAAGGGCTTTTTCCTTTCCTCTGTAACTTTGTGAAAATTATCTCTCGTTGACATATTGAAGTGTGCGTTTAAAGCTTTTCCAGAGGTATCATGTTGAGTTGTGTTAGGTAATCTAGAAGAGCTGCTGTTATGCTTTGTTGAATCGACTGGCGTTGGCGAGTTTGCTAAAGGGGCTGCAGATAATACAATTGTGTTAATCTTAGCACCATGTTTAGAACTACCTTTTATTGCATTATTGGGATCGATGGTGAAGACAGAATAGTTTTGTGCGTGAGATTTGTTATTTTCTTCATTCAAACAACTGTTTTCAGTTTTGGTTTTGTTACTTAGAGCGTTCACTTGCTTAGCGTTGTGAGTATGATTCTGTAAACTGCTGCTACCACAAGGTGCTTCACACTGATCAGTGCTCCTCCTAGCTGTAACTCTGACAAAGGCTATAATTGACCTTTGTTGTCTGTACGATATAACTATTATATGGGCGTATAGAGCGACTATTAGTAAAGAAAAACATGTGTGAAGCAAAGGGAAGGAGATGCCCACATTAGTGCTGTGTGCGTCCCCTTTAGTGACCACCGCGCAGCCCCCGATGCAAATTCCAGCAGCTGTAGCCACAGCTCCAAACATGCTCTTTATGCTGTAGTGTCGCTGGTGAAAGAATGGATGGGCTATATAGAACCACCTCTCCAGCGATATCAACATGATGCTGCAATAGCTGAACAAAGTCGACAACCACCATCCGACGAGGAGGAATAATAGCCCCTCCAATTGAACAAAACTTTGGTCTTCTTCATTTGAAAACCATAGCAGTCGTATAGTGTTGAACGCTGCACCGAAAAACCCCTGAAACAAATCTGTGACCGCTAGGCACGCAAAGAAAAGATTGCTTAAGATACGTAGACGAGAATTGCAGGAGAGAACTGTTACAGTGATGGCGTTTGTGATAATCGAGATGGCGTAGATCACGACTTCGATGACGTAGTACACGCGAAATGATTCACATTTTCCTGTGTAGCCAAAAAGAATTAGTTCTACGTCAGAAACTTCAGGATTAACAGTTACAGCGGTCGTCTCATTCCTCATAACTGGCAATAACTTTGTAAATTTGTCACTTCACAAGTTACTTGCAGAAGTAACTTGATAAATATTGCTTTTGGATGAGAGTGCTGATCGAAATAGAAACTCTATAATTAGTGTATACAGTTGTCTGATTCTTGAATCCTACAATCTGAAAAAAAAATGAAAGAATGAAATATCTGAGATAACACCAAGGTAGGAAAGAGTGGAAGACTTTCAGAGAGGAGACTAATGTTATATAAAAGTGCAGCACTAAGTTGGCCCTTACTAGGACGGAAAAAGTTCTGATAGTTATTACAGAAACAAAGTTTGTGCAAAGTAAAAGCCTGAAATGAAGAAAATCGCTCGACAATAAGACATACTAAGAAGAAACCTCAATAATGTTTCTCTATTATCATGTTATGCAGTTTAAACTGAATGATTGGGGTAGACAGCCAATCGTAATGAAAGTGTTCACAATATTACACCGTATGGGATTGTTTCAGGATTAAACCTCTTGTGTGTAAAATTTACAAGGTGGAATCACTAGCGAACTCTTCTGTGAGCGAGCTAGTTTATTCGTATATCGCTAACTCTGAAACCAAGCTCAAAAACTAATTCACCATTGCCCAAGGGGAAATTATTCTTAAAACATTTTTTAAAGTTCACGGAACAGCGTATAAGGTAATTAAAGCAGTGGTTAAAGAACTATGCTTCAAAGAAAAGAACGAAACATGAAAAACAAACAAAACCCACCAAAAAAAGTATTCAACCTCCGGTTTATACCGACGCTTCTTAACAGATTGTCAATATCACCTAATTTTATTTACAGTTAGTGTATCGTACGACAAACTATCATCTAATTTTTCTCGAGAGCCCACCCACCACCAAATCTATACTCCGCAGTTCAAATCTATCTCAGTGGTTAAATATTTAGTTCATTTGCTCAGGCTTATAAATATAATTTTTATTAAAATTAGATGGGGCTTTTCTTATCAAATGCGCTCTAGCCGTGTAAGTTTACACCTCTCAGAGGCCGATCAGCATAAAGAAAATACCTAACTTGAATGAGAGAAGCACTCCCCAGGCTTAACCTTATACACATAAAAAGCCAAAAATGTCCAACTTTAAGTAACAAACCTGAGAAGACTTTGATTGTTAAAATCATTTGCACTTTTGCTTTTCCAGGCCTTAAAAACTCCGTCTTTCATACTTAATCCGAAGAGATTCAGAGATACATTGTGTGCCGTTGATTTCCATGATATGTGTAACAGCTCATGTAAAGAATCTTGTTAAGATACAACGTCATCAGATGAAATCTGCGAATTTCTACAATTTGTGCATGCAAAATGTCCTTATCTAGTCTCTGAATCTTAACACAGATTGCACAATTATCTTTGCTTTAGCTACGTTTTGTTGAACTTAATTTCAGAACTTTATTATAAAACATCCTTTGCTTCATATCATTTAATCCTGCATTGCCGACTTCCCGCTCTGTATAACAACTCCCAAAAAAATTTCCACAAATACACTAAAATTAATTGTTTAAAACGAAAATATTTTCTTAATAAATCTATTGCCTTAGGGATTTTTTTTGAATTAGTTACAAAATACAAAAAGAAAAAACCCTAATAAAATGAGAGGAGAAAAGAAAGAACTTAGGTATTAAATTGATCAGTTTACGGCCTCCTAGCTTTTCTACAATGCATGATAAAAAGTGACGTTTTTTGATGTTTTTATTCATTAATTTATTGTCTTTATTGCGTAATTTTTTCTCGCCTACTGCCATTATTAAAATGGAATGATCTGGATGGTTTTAGGGGTGTTCCAAACGGTCAAATGCTAAATAAAAATGTAATTGTTTTGTTTTTATATCCATCAACAATTACTCACTCCCGCAAAAAATATATAGAAAAAAAGTTTAAAGTAGCATTTCAGATAAACTGTGTGCGAGCAAGACATAAAAAAAGAAGCGGATAAAGGTCAAACAGCCATATTTTATTGATGGAAATTAAGCTGAAAACAACAGAACCACTAATAACTTCCAACTAGGTGTTGTGAATAGAATAATACATTTTGTCGATAAGCCGCAATGATTCTAATGTCACGTGAAAGCCATTTAAAGTAAGAAAAGTTTTTCCTCTTTTTTTCTAGTTTACTTCGGTAATTATATATCTGAAAAGTTCTATTTTTTCTATAGGTTTTACGATTTGGAACTTATAGATGTACATCTTTACAAAATATTCATTAATTAAATTTTAATTTGCCCGTATTAGTTAAGCTGTAATTCAATTACTGTAGGAAGTTTAATAGAACTGGTGCTTTATGATTTATGCTTCCTGAAAATGCACAGCCATTTAGGTTTTGTTCTCTATGCTGAAAGCTTTTACGAAATTAAACGTGCTATTTATCTTTTATAATCCTACATGTTTCCCTTTGCAATTTTTTTTTCATTTGTACAAAATATCATTTAGAAATGAAAGATAAAAACTGCACAAAAAGGGCATTAATCGTCGGATTGATTTGAAGCCTCCCCACCCACACAATAACAATAATAGAATGAGTTTGCTAAGAAGTGGAAAACCCACCACACCATAATTAATTTTTTTAACGTTATGGCTTACTTTGTTTTATACTAACGCTAAGCAGCACGGCATGGCGCAACAGTTAGATAGTGCGGCGTTGGGTCTGACGGTTTGGGAGTTCTAGTTTAATCATGTCTAATGTTACTATTACGCCGAAAACAAAAGACAATTCACCTTCACTAGTACAATCAATCGTATTGCTGGTTTACACCTCCAAATTGAAATTATCGATTCAGGTTGTCAATTCGTCTTCTGCTGTCTTTACTGTGTCATATTCCGCGTCTAGTTTAGTTTTCTGGGCAGGAATATGATTGTGGTCTTCTGTTTCCATTTCTCCTTTGCACCGTATGCACATTGCGGAGTCCTTTAGTCACAATTTGTCTTGCATCCAAGGCAAGTGAGTCAGAAGTCGGAAACTTCTTTTTTTTTGAGAAAACACCATTCGTGAGACGACCAGGGCAAATCTGGCACAAGTCGGAATTTTGACATATTATTGAGTCATCAACATTTATCAAAACTGTATTGTATACCTTTGAAGAAGTTGAAAAAATCATAATTCTAGCTTAACCACATCTAAAGTTGCTTTATTTTGAAGACAATAAAATAGTGTGCTATATAACAAAATAGGATAATGAAAAAGGCTCTAACTCAAAAGACGTCTGAGCGACTTGTGCCTTTTTTACGCTGGTTGCCTCACATTAAAAGGTCTCTTTTTCTTGTTTTTCTCTTTATATTTTAAACCAACAAACATTTGAATAGTTTTATCTTTCCACAGAGTACTGATAATTTTATGAAAATTTTTACGTTCGAAACGTTAATAAAATATCTTACTTTAAGCAGCAACTCCTCATGGAGGTAAAAAATTGCGGCATCCGACTCATTCACCCTGGACGTGAATGATTTATGCATCGTATAGGCGATCTCGCTGTGTTTTGTATAGAGTTGTTTTGAAGCGACCCAGTACTTTCTCTTTTGCAATGTAAAGCCTGGGAGCGTCTGTATTATTTCATCAACAATTCAATTCACCTACACTTTAAAAAAAAAACGGTAACGATGAAAATGTGTGTACTGTTTGTTTAAAAACCTAAAAAAGCCCTTTGGTTATATCTTTGAATGCTAGTGTGATTCCAACGCGCGCACAAGCCTTACAAAAGTGTTTGAAGTGTTTCAAGTCTCAAGCCTGTAAAGAAAGCCCTAAATCAACTCAGGAAAAGACTTATTGAAACAAATCGTGAAAGATATTGCTTGAATTCCTCACATGTAATTGCTTTACAATAGATTTTAAACTCCAAGTTAGAGCAGGCTTAAACTGTAAACACAAGCTACAGTACTCTTCGCTAAATGCAGCCTAGTCCGAAGTTGAAAAGAAATACCAAAGCCGATTTCTAAAATAGCTCAGTGATATGATACACGTGTGTAAATATTGGGCACATCATTCACTCAATCTTTCAACCCAAAAAGCTTCAAAGCTTCAAAGAGAGAGAAGGGACATTTTTTTCGAGATTGCCTTCCATTCATATCCATTGTTTAACTTTAGAAGTTATATGGCATCGCGAAACTGATATTTCAAAATAGTATAATTTGTATTTGATTAACCGATTTTTTTGTCGGTAGCTACAAATGCTGCAAGTCTAGCTTTGATGCGAAACTGCAAATACGTTTTGCAAACATTAGCTAGTGCATTACCGATATCGGAACTCGATACCGTTATGAGCCGTATTAAAAGATAAGGATGCTACAAGCACTTTGCAAAATTATTAGATTCAAAGGAATACCGTTCATCGCCATACAAAGGTAAAACATCTTTCACCTGATTGCTTTTGCCCACTGAATTGAATATGAAAATCTGTCTATCCATCCATTATTGTAAGTGGGCCTGTGTGTGTGTGGGTGTATGTGTGTATGTAACCAAAATGGCGACCCAAATAGTCGCATTTCCATCGACTTGATGTGCTCACTCTGTTTTGGGTATACATCCATAATGTAGCAGTTGTAGAAAACCGTGTAAGATTAGTAGAAAGGGTTAAAGTATTAGTTGGATAAGCCTTAAAAACTGGTAACATTCACAGAAATTAGGAATAAAAATACTTGCTTGGAAGTTGATGTTTGATTCAGATTAGTCTTTGTGAATGAAAATACGTATTAAGGATCTCTTTGCCTTTTTATGTGGCAATCCTTTCGCTATTGAACAAGTGAACTTAGTTTTCTATGAAAGGAAATTTGTCCAAGTTTAAAACTTTTGTTTTCAGAAACTATTTTCATTGAGCAAACGCAATTGGGTTGAACATATAACCACAAAAATCATTGTAAATCGATTGAATTAGGTTTCAGTGATCCTTTTTTGTGTTTTATAAAAACAATGATATTGAGGACATTTGACCAGCTGGATAACCATTTTGTAAAATACGTTACACCTAGCCTTCTCAAATTACCCAATGTGGACACCTAAACAACACACAAACAATAGCGCTGGAGACTTTATCCAAACTGCTTCTTATACACTACCATCATTGCAGTCTTTGAAAGCAAAACAGCCCATGACTACAAGAAACGAAATTTTGCATAATAAAGAATGAAAATAATGAAGCAATCGTGTTGATCGATTTTATACTGATGAACAATGACCAAAATTCAAAAAGATAAAACAGTGACAGGAACCTCACGGACATAAAAAAGTATTTTGAGGCTCTTTTACACTTCTATTTTTTACCTTTAGTTTTCTATTTGTATGCTTCATAATCCCGCCTCTCTATCCCTGTCTGTCTCGTTGCGTCTCTCTCTCTCTCTCTCTCTCTCTCTCTTTCTATCTCTTTTATCTCTTTCTCTCTATTACCCTGTCTCTCTCTTATTTTGTCTACCGTTTCTCTTCTTTTTAACTGTCTCCTCTGCGTCCTTCCTTTATTCAAACTTTTCTAATAAAATCAATTTTGCCATTTCCGCCCCGGTCTTTAATTTTTATTCTATTTCCAGTTCTTTACTTCGCCTAATCACTTGCTTTGAACCTAAACTTCTGATATTCTTAAGGCTATCTGACTTTTAATGAGATACAGTCGCTTAGTTATATTGCTGAAGACTTGAACTGAGAAACTTTGTAAATTCTTTTTCGCCCTTGAATAAACACATTGATCTACTTTTCCTCTTCCTGTAATTTTTACATTGTTTAGCTTTACATCATACTATATTACCCCTCTTGTATCTATAATTTTTACTAATAGTTCACTCCGAATCCTGTTCCTGAATCTAGATGCTATGTGGAAGCCATTAAATAATTTTATGACTTTCCAAAACTTCCTCAGTTATACATGTCTTTACGGATATTTAAAAAGTTAATAGCCTACCTGCAGTGCTCAAGAATCTAGGGGGGGGGGGGGGGGNTAGATAGCTCAGTTGGTAGTGGCTTCGCTCCGTGGCCAAGAGGTCGCGGGTTCGAAACACAGCCGAGCACAGTCCGGGTTCCTACTGGTTGGGTCGGTGTGAGTATAATGTGACCGGCTGAGGCTAAGTCATGGTATCCCTGCTTGTCTCTGGGTGGTAGCCCGTAAATTGTCACTGGGACCCAAGCCCTGAGAGCACCTTGAAGTGGAATTGGGCTTGTAAAAATACCCTTCAATCAAACCTACACAACTCACCACTAGTTTTACTCTTTGTAACAAGACACTAGATTCGCTCAAATAAGGGCTATCACAACTCCGCGCTTTGGCAGCTGACTTCGAGGTTTCAAGACTGTTTTTGTTTCTCAGTAATTATCGAATGTCACATCGATGACAACAATTTAAAACCGTTCCCCTTTCTCTCCCATCTCCTACCTGTAAAATTCTAATTATTATAAATGACGGTCGATTGTAACTCGATATAACAGTTTTCTTGCCCCTTCTCACTCTTCTCACAAATTGTAATCCACATCTTTTGACACAATACTGTCTTACCCTCCCCCCTTTCCCTTTATAAATTTTCAAAACGAGAGACTCTCAAGCCTTAATCTCTCTTTTTATATCTATAAAAGGGTCATAAACGTTATAAATTATATTTCAATTTAAATGCCCTCTCTTTCTCTTTCTCTTTGTTGCCCTACCTTCCTCACAAACCGCCAAAACTTTTTTCTCTCCTCACCGTTTCTCGCCTTTTTGATTTTTACTCGATTTTCTCCTTTCTCTACACTGCCAATCTCTTAATAAGTTTAGCAAATTTTAGAGTACGACCCAAATCATGTTTATAACATATCTGTTTTCCGTCTTTTGATTTTAAATGTTCGCGTCATTACATATTATCTTTTTTTTCTTTTTCCCAGTTTCCTCTGTTATCCACTTCTCCCTCGTTTCTATCTATTAGTCTCTCTTCTCTCTCTCCCCCCCCCCTCCACTATTTTTCTGGATATTATCCTCTTCTCTCAATTATCCATTAATTTTCTCTCATTTTATTCAAGGCCGGACACCATATTTTCCCCTCTCTATTAGTTTCTCCTTTTCCGTTCTTTCATTCCCTTTTTCTCTGTCTGTTACCAAACCTATATTCTGTTAATGTCTGTTATAACCTGGCAACATTTTTGCCCCGCCCCCACACATTTTCCCCCTTTCCGTAATTACCATTCACTCTACTTTCTCTTTATTTCCTTGGCGTCTGCAAAGTGGCCTTGATACAATACATGTATGTACAATATCTGAAGAAATACAGTGATAGTTATAATAATAAAATACCATCGTTCATTTTGATTAATATTGGCATCGAATACATAAAGCCAGTTAAGTGTCAGAATAAAGACCTTCTTCTCTCAATTTCTCAATATTCTTAAAAAACCTTTATTTAAAATCGAAATCCCGTGGAGCCCTGAACACTATTAAAGGTATCAAGTTTAGAATTAAAAGATTAATATGAAATTTAAGTTGATCCCACTAAAAATCTTGTTTTTATTCGCTACTCGCATTTGGAACATAGAAAACATAGCTTTGTGAAAACCATTTTATAGACTTGAACGGTCAAATAGGCTAAATGTGGTAATCTTCAAAGTTTATATTTACTCACCTCTTTTTCCAGTAAACATTTCCAGACCTAAGATTTGTATGGCACATGGTATAGAACCAATTTGACGTATGGATTGATATGGTATGCTTTAAAAGTCGCATGGAACGGACAATAGAAGAGGCATTGTAAATACCCTGATAAACATGAGGTAATGTAGAAGAAAATTAATCCTAAACAATCTAATGGATAATATCTTCCTTTGCACCTTGAAAAATTCCTCCTATAAAATTTAAAGTAATATCCCCCTAAGCACCCAGAAAAAATCTCATAAAATCTAAGTTAATAATTATGCGCCTTCGCACTTTGAAAATTCACAAGTCAACGTCCAGGCCTTTATAAGCTTTACTTTAATATAATTTGGAAGTCCGATAGTATACACTCACAGATAAAATAGTATAGTTGTTATAACTGCAGCTATGAGTTACAAAAGAAAACGAAACTGTATGCATTTTAACAGAGAAACACTGACAAAAATTAACCTTAAAAACACTGTGTGTAGTCTAACACGCAAATGGGTTTGATCAACGAGAATCAGAACCCCGCACAACATATTTTTATTAAACGCTAAATGACTTATCATTTGACAGCACTTTAGTCTTGATTTATTGTAAAAAGATATCTTCCTATACGGAAAATTATATGGTTTTAGAGATGAATTTAGCGAAATTGTCTGAAGCATTTAAAATAGATCTCAGCTTTTGAAAAAATCGGTAAAAATCAAAGCAATATCTATTTCTTTAAATCTACTGATACTTCTTGTCAAATCATATTAGTTAATTTGTATGACGAGACAAAAATTGAATTGGCTTCAGCGAAATAAGAAACCGTCAATAAATGGTAATATCCTGTAGATGTACCAAAACGGTTATCAGACTAGCTATAATCTGTACGCAATGGGACTTGTCAAGAATTTCACCACACAAAGAAATGGCTGAGATACTTGTTTGATCACCTCAACTCGCGTGAGAGTTGGAAAGAGAGAGGGAGAGGTTAAAAAAGCGTACAGAAAAAAAAGAGGGTAAGGGAGACTTAGAGAATAAAAGACAGGACTGGTGTAGGGAGAGGTAGAGAAAAAGAAGACGGTGAGGGAGAGGTAGAGAGAAAGGAGGCGATGAAGGAGAGGTAAAGAGAAAGAAGACGGTGAAGGAGAGGTAGAGAGAAAGGAGACGGTGAAGGAGAGGTAAAGAGAAAGAAGACGGTGAAGGAGAGGTAAAGGGAAAGAAGACGGTGAAGGAGAGGTAAAGAGAAAGA
>BMAT01006630.1:6489-22001 GCA_019649035.1 Elysia marginata
TGATGTTCTCCTTAAGCAAAACGAAACAAGAAGATAAACGAAGACAAGGCCAAACAGTTATGTTGAAATAGAATAAAATTTTGACATTAAGGAAAAAAAATAAATATCCGGTATCGGTACCCAAAACAAAAACGGAAAAAAAAAACAAAAAAAAACAAAAAACAAGAAGCTTAAAAAGCGAAAAAAGAGCAAAAAATAAAAGCAAAAACGATATGTATAATTATATGTGTAATAAAAATGCATAGATCTATATATTAGAAAAGGATAACGCAGAAAAGTGGAAGGTGGTTCTCCTCTGTTTTACAAAGACAACCCAAATTCTGTTTGTGCTGATGTTCTAGGCTCTATAATTTTGTGAAGATCCAAAACAGCTAGAAACACAGGCCAGACACCCGCACTATGTGTAGCCCTGTTCCAGTCTCTACTTTTTATTTGCTACTTGTTTGGGCTGACCCGAGGTCACTAAACTGAACAGTCCAAATCACCCAGAAATGTAAATAAGCTTAAAACAAGTCCACTAAGTTATAATTTAGTGTTAGATCTATTGATCTCTATCATTAAGGTTTGTTTTTTTTTAACTTGAGGAGCTTGGCACCTTATAGGTGCCGCACTGTGAGTGCAATGCAATACATACATACTACATACCATATCACTGCTACATACATACATACACACACACACACCACCTTAACACTAATAGATTTAGATCGATTTCTAAATTTTCATGCAATTGACATTATTTCAAGGCTTTTCATTATCTCGCGAAACTGTTTTTCTTTCCAGACTTTCTCGATTTAAAAAATAGAAAAAATAATGGAAGTCTGATTTTTAGCCTCTTGGTTTATCTGGCAAAAATGGCAGGTGTCCCATAACACAGACCTCAACCTATAAATAGATTTATAGGTTGAGGTCTGTGTCCCATAATCATAACATTGGTGGCCAACGCCTCCACCAGTCCACCTCGCATTGTCCGATGATTGTCGCAATCGCATTAGGCTTGTAAACGAACACCTTAGGCCTACAGCAGCCAAGAGCATCACATGAGACCGCGATCTATTTAGACCTACTAGTCTAGATCTAGACTAGTTTTAGATTCAGGCTTAGAACGTTCTATTCTGTATAAAAAGAAGTCTGCAGCGAGACCGCAACATAAACAAACTGCATTATGATTCTTATCTTTAGAATCTAGATTCTAGATCCAGTCCTAGCTAGACTTTATTCTTAGAATGGAAAGCTTTAAAGGCCATTAGATATCTAGGCCTATACTCTAGATATTTAGAATGTACAGAGCTGAATGTTTGTAGGCCTAAATCTCAGACCTAAAGATCTATATCTTGAATGTAGAATATAGATATAGATCTAGATGGCCAGGGAAAACAAGATCAAGCCATAGATCTATATATATATAATAGATAAAGATCTAGAAAAAAAATGTTACATTGTTTAATTTGTTAGATAGGTCTAATACTAGAATCTAGTAATCTATAGACCTGCATCAAGACATTAACTAGATCTAGATCTACTAAATAAGTTAGCTACTTAAGTGTTACAAGCTAAGCAGAGATCTGAAGTACAAATCCTGGACCAGCTACAGTGTAGATGATTATCTAGATCTAGATCTACACTAGACTAGTCCATTGATTGGTCTCATAAAAAATCAGGTACACTCTATGCTTCCAAAAACACATAAAAAAATTTATTTAGCCTAGATCTAGATTTAGATCTAGACAGTAGACCTACTTGTTAAATTGTAATCAATCAAGGAAGGATACTCTCCCCAAAAAAGTTACTGGTTAAAACTGGTTGAGCCGAATGACTTCTACTGCGCTCATATTTTGCACCTCCTTAAAAGAATAAAACTTAGTAATGATGATTAAATTGCTTGAGTCCTATGATTTATAAGCAGTCCACAGTCACAAATGCTCAATGACAAACAGCAGAGTCCCAAGAGCCGCTGTCACTGGATCAGTCCACATAAAACTAGAATTTAGAAGTTTTAGGACTGGGGAAGAATATGAAACTAGGTATCATAGGTAAAAATTTCAAACTCACCCCAACACATTTAAACTAGTTGGAGTGTACATAATAGTGTGATTAATAAAAGACCTTTCTATGACCTGGATTTGTGCTCAATTATTGAGAATGAGAAAGCGCGTTGCTACGTGGGTGACATAAAGGCAATCGCAGGTATAAACCTGTGTATAAAAAGAATACGACAGAATCAAACCCTGTTCACTAACTACAATCAGATGTAGACTCCAGACTACCAAAAAAATTCTCATAAATTTTGATATGTGACTTAAAGACAGTCTACACTACACACTAGTACTCTCAAAAGGCCTTCAAGGTGCATGGCTTTTGACTGAAAGTCGATTCACTCTTCCAACTTTACATTCAAAGGAATCAATACCCAACCTTGGTAATTTAAATGCAGTCGAATATAGACACGAAAACACTTAAGAGGTTGTAAAAGCTCATCATATGTGAGTTAAGCTTAGTCTTCACAACACGTTAGTACTATCCAAAGGCCTTTAAGATGCATAGCTTTTGATTTAAAATTCATTACAATCTTCAAAGTTAACATCCAAAAGAACGTTAATACCCAACCCTAGTAGGTTAAATACAGTTAAATATACACACGAAAGCACTTAAAAATTGTAAAAGCTCATCATATGTGAGTTAAGGACATTCTACACTACACGCTAGTACTAAAAAAATCCCCAAGATCCATTTCATTTGATCATTTAAAACACGACAAAATGAAATCCGTTGAGTAACTACAGTCGGATATGTGGCGTCGTGGTGCAGTGGTAGACGCTCCGCTTTCGGATCGAGAGGTCTGGGGTTCGAGTCCTGCTTTCGGCAGGTCGACGTTTAGTCCTTGAGAAAGGCTATTTACACACATTTCTTCGCCTCACTCATGCGTTAAACGAGTACCCGACTATAGGCAGTAAAAGATCTTGTCAGAATGCTAGAGTGATGCTGCTTCTCTGTGGGTTCAGAAGGTACTATGGTTGGGAATGGCCTGTCGGGGAACCCATGTAAAGCGCTTAGAGCACATTACTGGATAAGCGCTATATAAAAATGCTCTTTATTTTTTTATTTATATAGGTCTACGCCAGCTTACCTAATAAATTAACATAAAATTTGATAGGTAAGTTAAAGACGGTCCACGCTAAAATCTAGTACTCTCAAAAAGCCTTTAAGATGAATAGCTTCTGACTGAAATTCGGTACAATCTTCAAAATTTACACCCAAAAGAACGTTAATACCCAGCTTTAGTAAGTTAACAGTTGAATAGAGACACGAAAACACTTAAAATATTGTAAAAGCTCGTTATATGAGAGTTAAGAATAGCCTGAACTACACGCTATATTTATCAAAAGATCTTAAAATTACATCACTTATGAGTTAAAGGCAATCACAATTAAAAACCTTTACATTCAAAGACACGAAAGAATCACACCCGTCAAGTAACTACAGTGGGATGTTGACTCCAGACTACGTAATTAATTGTCGATAAATTTGATATGTAACTTGAAAAAAAGTGAACACTACACACTAGTACTCTCAAAAGGCCTCTAAGGTGCATAGCTTTTGACTGAAATGTGATATAAAAACAGCCCACACTATACGCTTCTACTATCAAAAGGCCATTAAGATGCATAGCTTTTGACTGACATTGAGTACAATCTTCAAACTTTTCATTAAAAAGAAGGTCAATACCCAACCTGTTAAGTTAAATACAGTCGAATATAGACACGAAAACACTTAAAACATTGTAAAAGCTCATCATTTGTGAGTTAAGGACAGTCTTCACTACACGCTAGTACTATCAAAAGATCCTCAAGATCAATTTCTATTTAGTTAAAGGCAATCCCAGGTACAAACCTACACACTTAAAAAACACGACCAACACATACCCGTTGAGTAACTACAGTCGGATATAGGTCTACGCCAGATTACCTAATAAATTGACATAAAATTTGAAAGGTAAGTTAAAGACAGTCCACACTAAAATCTAGTACTCTCAAAAAGCCTTTTAAGATGAATAGCTTCTGACTGAAATTCAGTACAATCTTCAAAATTTACACCAAAAAGAACGTTAATACCAAGCTTTAGTAAGTTAACAGTCGAATATAGACACGAAAACACTTAAAATACAGTGTATTGTAAAAGCTCGTTATATAAGAGTTAAGAATAGCCTGAACTAGACGCTATAATTATCAAAAGATCTTAAAATTACATTACTTATGAGTTAAAGGCAATCACAATTAAAAACCTTTACATTTCAAAACACGTCAGAATCAAACCCGTCAACCTATGTGAGTTAAAGATAGTCCACATTACACGCTAGTGCTCTCAAAAGGCCTTTAAGATGAATAGCTTTTGATTGAAATTCAGCAAAATCTTCAAATTTCCCATTCAAAAGAACGTCAATAGCCAACCTGGTAAGTTAAATACAGTCGAATATAGACACGAAAACACTTAAAATGTTAAAAAAGCTCATCATTTGTGAGTTAAGGACAGTCTTCACTACACGCTAGTACTATCAAAAGATCCTCAAGATCAATTTCTATTTAGTTAAAGGCAATACCAGGTAAGAAGCTACACACTTAAAAAAACACGACAAACACAAACGCCTTGAGTAACTACAGCCGGATGTAGATTTCAGACTACGTAATAAATTGATGTAAAATTTTAAATGTGAGTTAAAAACAGCCCACACTACACGCTTGTACTATCAAAAAGCCTTTAAGATGCATAGCTTTTGGCTGAAATTGAGTATAATTATTCAAACTGTTCATTCAAAAGAACGTCAATACCCAACCTGGTAAGTTAAATACAGTCGAATATAGACAGAAAAACACTTAAAATGTTATAAAAGCTCATCATTTGTGAGCTAAGGACAGTCTTCACTACACGCTAGTACTATCATAAAGATTCTCAAGATCAATTTCTTTTTAGTGAAAGGCAATCCCAGGTACAAACCTACACACTTAAAAAACACGACTAACTCAAACCCGTTGAGTAACTACAGTCGGATGTAGACTTCAGACTAATTAATAATTTGACCAAAAAACAATTGAAATGTGAGTTTTTGACAGCCCTCACCACATGCTAGTATTCTCAAAAGGCCTTTTAGATGCATAACTTGTGACTGAAATTCAGTACAATCTTCAAACTTTATATTCATAAAAACGTAATGCCAAGCCTGGTAGGCTAAATACCGCCAACTATAGACATGAAAACACTTAAAAGATTGTAAAACACCAACCTATGTGAGTTAAAGATACTCCACACTACACTTTAGTAATCTCAAAAGGCCTTTAAGATGCAAAGCTTTTGGCTGAAATTCGGTACAATTTTCAAACTTTACATTCATAAGAACGTAAATGCCCAGCCTGGTAGGTTAAATGCCGCCGACCATAGACACGAAAACACTTAAAAGATTGCAAAACATCAATCTATGTGAGATAAAGATAGTCCACACTACACGCTAGCACTCTCAAAAGGCCTTTAAGATGCATAGCTTTTAACGAAGGTTCAATAAATCTTCCAACTTTTCATTTAAAAGAACGTCAATACCCAACCTTGTAAATAATTACAGTTGAATAGAGACACGAAAACACTTAAAATAATATAAAGGCTCATCATTTGTGAGCTTAGGACAGTCTTCACTTCACGCTAGTACTATCAAACGATCCTTAAGATCAATTTCTTTTTAGGTAACGGCAATCCCAGGTACAAACCTACACACTTAAGAAACACGACAAACATAAACACATTGAGTAACTACAGCCGGATGTAGACTCTAGACTACCTAAGAATATGGTTGGTTGGTTGTTTGAATTTTGACGTCTTTTTTCAACTATAAGGTTATATCAGAGACGGCGCTTGGGACAATTGAAAGCGTGCTGCCACACTGTGATGTACGGAGCGCTGCATACACCACACCCAGTCACATTATCCTGACACCGGGCCGACCAGACTTAGCACCAAATCCATAATGCCAGACACCAGGCGGATCAGCTACTAATACCAATTTTAAAGTCTTTGGTTTGAATCGGCCCGGGATCGAACCCGTACCTCCCGATCTCTGGGCGAGTGTCTTTACCGCTACGCCACAGAGCCGGCTCTAAAAATTTGACAAAAAATTGAAATGTGAGTTAAACATGCCCTCACTACACGCTAGTACTATCAAAAGGCCTTAAAGATGCATATATTTTTTAACGGAGATTCTGTACAATCTTTAAACTTTACATTCAAAAGAACGTAAATGCACAACCTGGTAAGTTAAATACCGCCGACTATAGACACGAAAACACTTAAAGAATTGTGAAGAATCATCACATATGAGTTAAGCACAGTCTACACTACACGCTAGTACTATCAAAAAAAATTCAAGATGCGTACCTTTTGACTTAAACTCAGTACAATTTTCAAACTTTTCATTCAAAAGAACGTCAAAATAAAAACAGGCTGAACGAAATATACCAATTTGCTTATAAAAAGAAGCACAGCACTGAAACTGCTCTCTTAAAGGTTCACTTTGACCTTCTTGAAGCAACAGACTCTGGACAAGTGTCAATTCTAGTACTACTTGATCTATCTGCTGCTTTCGACACTTTAGACCACCAAATACTTTTAAGGCGACTAGAAGTTTCTTTTGGCTTTAGAAATAATGCTTTGAAATGGGTAGCTTCATATTTAGAAAACAGAACGCAAACTGTTAGTGCTGGAGGATATCACTCTGAGAAAAGTTTTCTTAGGTACGGTGTTCCCCAGGGATCTATCCTAGGGCCCATTCTGTTCTCGTTGTATTCACAACCAATTTCTAATGCCCTTTCTAAACACGGTTTTCGTTATCATTTATATGCTGACGACACCCAATTGTATAAATCAGCAAACATTGATGATTTTGTCGGCTTATGTAATTCTGTACAGAACTGTATATGTGAAGTCTTGGCTTGGATGTTTTCAAACAAACTTAAACTTAATGGGGACAAGACAGAAATCATGGTTGTTGGCACACCAAACAAAACAAGATCACTTGATATTCCATCCTTAGAACTGTGCGGTGAAAACATTCTGATTTCTAAGAAGATAAAAAACCTGGGTGTTTTTATGAACTCTAATCTTACATCAGATGATCAAATATGTCATTTAAAAAAGGTTTGTTATTTAGAACTTCGTAGAATTTCACAAATTAGACAATATTTAACAAAAGAAAGTGCAAACAAACTAGCTTGTGCTCTGGTATTGTCAAGACTAGACTATTGTAATTCCCTCTTGGCGGGTGCTACTGAAAACAAGCTTAATCAATAACAAAAAATTCAAAACACATCAGCTAGGCTCATTCTGAAATCATCAAAAAAGACCACATTTCACCTCTCCTAAAAGAGCTGCGTTGGTTGCCAATTGCTTCACGCATAAGCTACAAAATTGCATCCCTTGCCTTTCAGTGCCTTAATGATCAGCAATTTCCCAACTATTTGAAAGATTCGACCAAACTGTATGTCCCTACACGAAATCTAAGATCTTCTTCGAAAAACTTGCTTTAGAAACCTCGATTTAACCTGAAGAGTTTTGGTCAAAGAGCCTTTTTTATCAAGGAGCAGAAGTATGGAAGTGGAACAATCTTCCATCTCCTATTCAAAATGCAAAAACGCTACCATCTTTTAAGTCTAATTTGAAAACTCACCTCTTTTTCCTAGCTTTTGAAAATTAATTTTTAAAATAATTTGAATATATTTTTATATACTCTGTATGTCTATGACTATATTTATATACTTTTAATAGATGATTTATATTTAGCATGCAACTTTGTGCACGCTTTTATCTATATAGCTAACTACTTTTAAATAAGTGATATACCTGTAACCTTTTTTTTTCAGTGCGTACATCTAAGTTTGTTAAAATTTTATGTAAAGCGCATTGAGCTCCTATTGAGGGAAGGCGCTATAAAAATAAACTTATTATTATTATTATTATTATTATTATTATTATTATTATTATTATTATTATTATTATTATTTTTATTATTATTATTATTATTGTTATTATTATTATTAATATTAATACCTAACCTGGTACATTAAATACAACAGAATATAGACAGAAAAACACTTAAAATATTATAAAAGCTCATCAATTGTGAGTTAAGGACAGTCTTTACTTTACATTAGTACTATCAAAAGGCCTTCAAGATGCATAGCTTTTTAGCTCAAGCTATTCCCGAATACAAACCTTTAAATTTGAAAAACACGACATAACCTAACCTTTTTGAGTAGTTAAAGTCGGATGTAGACTGCAGATTACCTAAAAAGTGAAAATAAAATTTGAAATGTGAGTTAAAGAGAGTCCACACTACAAAATAATACTCTCAAAAGGCCTTTAAGATGCATAGCTTTTGACTTAAGTTCAGTACAATCTTCAAACTTCTCATTAAAAAGAACGTCAACCTTGTAATTTAATTACAGTCGAATACAGACACGAAAACACTTAATATATTATGAAAGCTCATCATATGCGTGTTAAGGACAGTCTTCACTACACGCTAGTATTATCAAAAGGAGTTAAAGAATCATAGTTTTTTACTTAATTTCAGTACAATATTCAAATTTTTCATTCAAAAGACCGTCAATACCCAACCTGGTAAGTTAAGGACAGTCGAATATAGACACGAAAACACTTAAAAGATTGTGAAACCTCATCATATGTGAGTTAAGGACAGTCTTCACTACACTTTAGTACTGTCAATAGATCCTCAAGATCAATTTCTTTTAAGTGAATAACTATCCCAGGTACAAACCTACACACATAAAAAACACGACAAACACTAACACCTTGAGTAACTACAGCCGGATGTAGACTTCAGACTACCAAATAATTTGACAAAAAATTTCGAATGTGAGTTAAAAACAGCCCTCACTACACGCTAGAATTCTCAAAAGGCTTTTAAGATGCAAAGCTTTTGGCTGAAATTCGGTACAATCTTCAAACTTTACATTCATAAGAACGTAAATGCCCAGCCTGGTAAGTTAAATACCGCCGACCGTAGACACGAAAACACTTAAAATATTGCAAAATATCAATCTATGTGAGATAAAGATAGTCCACACTACACGCTAGCACTCTCAAAAGGCCTTTAAGGTGCATAGCTTTTAACGAAGGTTCAATAAATCTTCCAACTTTTCATTTAAAAGAACGCCGCCAATACCCAACCTTGTAAATAATTACAGTTGAATAGAGACACGAAAACACTTAATATATTATAAAGACTCATCATTTGTGAGCTAAGGACAATCTTCAGTACACGCTAGTACTATCAAAAAATTCTCAAGATCAATTTCTTTTTAGTTGAAGGCAATCCCAGGTACAAAGCTACACACTTAAAAAACATGACGAGCACGATCCCGTTGAGTAACTACAGCAGGATGTAGTCTTCAGACTACCTAATAAATTGACATAAAAATTTGAAATGTGAGTCAAAGACAGCCCACACTACACGCTATTACTATCAAAAGGCCTTTAAGATGCATAGCTTTTGATGTTTAATCTAACTATGACATTTAAGGTCGTTTGTAAGGTAGAAACTTGATAATTTTAAGCGATTTTTTAAATGAGGAATGTGAGTACGATAAGAGTTTAATAATTATTGCCCTTTATCTACAAATATCTTAAGTAATTCTTGGTTCTAAAAGTAAGCCGTGTTTGTGATTATTATACTTAAGGTATCCGTTCACTCTCTCTCTCTCTCTCTCTCTCTCTCTCTCTCTCTCTCTCTTTCTCTTCCCCCTCCCCCACTCTCTCTCTCCTCACTCTTCTCCTCACTCTTTTTCTTTTTATCTTTTTCTGTTCCTTTTCATAAGTACCCTTCTTTTGAGCTGTTTTTACTTAAACTAAAGGTTAGACCTCAGATATGATATGGAAGACTTGAAGTTGGACAGAATTAGCCGGCTAAGCTATCTCTAGAAAACTTTTTTTCACCTTTATACAATAAGGTAAATACTCAAGTCTGACTTTGAAAATTCTCTCAATTTTGCAACATAAATGTGCAAAAAAAAACAACAAAAAAAACACAAGGCCATTGTTTAAAAAACTTTTGTAAGTTTTTAATATTGAATAGATACAGAGGTACGCGGTCATTTTTCTAGAAACATTTATGGCAGTATGAAAAGACACTCATGAACAGTTATTCATTTCAGGAAGAACACATTTTTCGTTGCTTTTCTTCCTTACCAAGACATTTGACATTTTATCTTGGTTTTTTACCAAGTTTTCTTTTAAACTGCATATTGAGAAGAATTATGTACAAATTTTTTTATTCAAAAGAATTTATTTCTGAGCAAATAAAAACAAGTATTGAAGATTCAAGTTGCTATAGTATAAGATTAAAAAGCTTTATATAATGATGTTATATTATTTTAATGCACGATACACCAAAACCTAATACCCTCAAAGTTCGCTATTAGTTTTTGGCTTTTCTTTGGCAAATTTTCAAATGGGCAAGTTTTATTGCGTTTTACTTCTTTTTTTTTTTTGGCTTTATTATTTCCAATCTTTATTAGATCTCATAGGATAGAATAAAATCTGCAAAATAATTTTTTTAAAGTTCCCCCATTTGATGACATCCAAATCTCATACAAAATCTCACAAGGAAGTATTGAATAAAAATGCTTTTTAGTATTAGAATACATGTAACTTTATAGGGGCAACATTCAACACTTTACGTACAGTAGTTTTTGTATTTTTTTCTTTTTTATTGATAAAGTATACAAAATTCATTCTTTACAGACAGCTCCACATTCAAATTTTCATGCAATCTTCTTTACATGCTCATTTTCGTTAATCATAAAGATAATTATATTCGACAACGCAATTATTTTTGCCTTCTTTGCAAGGTTTAAATAAACCATACAACAAAGATTGTAAATGCATGTACAATTAAGACCCCTCTTTCTATCCCTGTGTTTATTTAAAAAAACATGTTTTACTTAAACAACACAGCTATTCAAGCATTACACAAAAATAATAACCATGGTTTCTTGGCACGTTGGATTCTGATTGTTTCTTTTAAAAGCCGAAAATGGATTTCTACTATATAAACTATAATTATGATCCCTCGTGAAAATCAAGTTCTTTCATACAGCTAACTAGAGTTGGTTCTTGATCTTCTTTTCTTTGAAAATTAGCATTTTTCTCGCTCAAATTTACAATAGTAATGCTCTTTCTAAATGATAAAAACGTGGAGAATAGCGCTTTTTAAAGCAGGCCCCTTCCTTTCCTAGACTCCACTATAATGTCAGGATCGTCTTCAATAGCTTTATCGTATTCTTGAGAGTAGGGAGGTAAAGAACACGTTTCGTCGCTACGACCATAGCGCTCAACGCGGACTCCCTGTTTGGGGTCGTTGCGGTCTTTGTGCTCAATTCGAATCTGAGAAAACAAATTAAAAACACATTGGTTGCAATAACAAAGGAAGGTGGTGGATATCAATAGTTATGATGATGATGATGATGATCATGATGATGATGATAATAATAATAATAATAATAATAATAATGATAATGATAATAATAATAATGACAACAATAATTCAAACAATTCCAATCGCATTGGGAGGAGAAGAGCGGTATTTGAAGAAAACTATGATGATATAGATGAGGACGTTTGATGATGAGTTGATAATACTAGTATGACAGTGATAATGATATTGATGATAGATGTAAAGGAGCTTGTGAGTATTGATTTTGATGGAGATAGAAATGATTATGATGAAAGTGGTGGTGGTGGTGGTGTTATTGATATTGAGGGAAAGAAGAAGGGTGATACTAGGATCACAGTTGAGACAAACGACGATGCAAACTAAGAAAAGATACATTTTTAAAAAAGCCATCTCAGGTATGGTGGCAATAAAGTTACTGAAAAAAGAGAGAATTAAGATAAGATAAGATGAATCTTTATTCGTCCCAGTGGGAAATTTGTCTTGGACAGCGTTTCATTACATATACAAGTTTATGACGAACATTTCATTTTTCCACACATGTACATACTTAAAAATAAAGTTTAACATTTGTACATTTCAATGTATTCTGTATAAATACATTCTATTGCATACATTAAATAGAATATCGTTGTAAAATGCCTAACGTTCCAGTTGCCTATGTATCGCAAGACTTAAGTCTTCTCAGTAGCGCAGATGCAGATGGAATAAAGGACCTTCGATATCTCTCTGTTTTTGCAATTGGTTGTATGATTTTGCCACTACGAGAGGATAGGAGGAACTGTTTATTTAACGGATGGGTTAGTTCTTCTAGAATTGTTTTAGCTTTCTTCACAGCGTGGTCTTCAGACAGGCAACCTATTGGTGTAAGTGTTCTTTTTACAATCTTTTCAGACTTCCTTATTAATCTGTTTATCTTCTCTTTATCTTTTGTCATGATCGACGATCCCCAGCAATTTATACCATAGTTCATGATGCTTTCAATTGTGGCTTTATAAAACAAGAGAAGAATTTCAGGATTGACTTTAAACGACCTTAACTTTCGTAGAAAGTTTAGCCTTTGGTTAACCTTTTACAAACATCGTCAGCGTGATTGCTCCAATTTAGTTTAGAGTCCATTTTTAGACCTAAGTACTTGTAGCTATCGACAATAGATCATACACCTTTTCCATCGATTAATAGTGGGTTAATCTTTTTCCTTCTATAATCAAAAACTGTTTCTTTTGTTTTGTCCACGTTTAAAATAAGATGGTTGTTCTTGCACCAATCACAGAATCTGTTAACTTCAGACCTGTAGGCTTCCTCGGAGTTGCTTAAGAGACCATGCAAGAGACAGATATTTTCATCTTTTGTTCTATAATCATTAGTGTAGATTGAATATAAAACTGGAGACAACACACACCCCTGGGGCGCACCTGTGTTTGTTACTAGTGTCTCCGAACGTTTACCATTTAAATTAACATGTGTTCTATGCGAAAGGAATTCTATGATCCATAAGATTGTTGACGCGTTAACATTGAGTACAATTAATTTCTGCGCCAGGAGATGAGGTTGAATCGTATTAAAAGCCGATGAGAAGTCTATTAAAAGTACCCTAGCATAAGATTTTGGTACATCTAGATGTTTAGTGATGTTATTTAGAAAAACTAATAGAGCATCGTCTACACTTCTATATAAAGCGGAATGGTGAGCAACACGATACTTGTACCTAAGTTGTCTACTAATTTTTTACCTGATCTCTTGATGCCATGGACGGGCAGTCAACGAAATAGTTGTATGGGAAGAGGAAAAACGTGAGATGGTTGCCCACTGTGGGCGTTACAGGAAGGTCTTCAGTGTGCGGTATATGATGCATACCCATGGTGATCCAGAACACCAGGTCCTGTGGGTGTGAGAGTGAGAGACGGGTAGAGTAAGACTACGATATAAACAAATTAATGCAGACAAAAAGGCAGAGTTATGGACATGTATTCATTGTATCAAACTCCAGATCAACAGTATGGCCATAATTGTTCCCTATCTAAATCTTCCTCCTGGTGCGGACTCGCGCATCAAAAGTGGTCTAAAGAGCTATTTATTTATGGTGCTTAATATGTTTTTTTTCCTATCGTACCACACAAATGGGTGCGCAATCTGCAAGGAGGAAGGTGGAAGAGATGTTGAATCCCAAGATGTGACATAGATTTAGATCAGAATTACATCATAGAAGTTTGTTGTGCGTTAGAGACGGTTGTGTTGGGTTCGCTTTATTTGTTTAAAAAAGTAATGATCAAAGTAGATGATATTCCGTATGAAAACAATAGATTTTATCTAATGTAGGCTAAATCTAGCTTAGATTCATGACCGTGTGTTTAAAAAGAAAACCAAAGTTAATGCTGAAGTTTCTTCTGAATGCATCGCCAACGAGAAAAGCACTATGTTTTCTGTTTAAACATATGACTAGTAATCTAAAAAAATATGGATTATAGTCTTCCACCGCCGAAGGCAGTCTTAAGACTTTACATATTTCCCCCAGCAGGCCAATACACACCAAAACAAATTCAACTCATATTTCAGAGCATTACAGTACGGGTGCCTGTTAGGCGCTCAAATACTAATATTCTACAAATTTCAAGCACTGCCTATAGCCAGTACCCATTTTACAGGTGGGTGAACTGAGGAAAGTGTGGATAAATTGCTTTCCTAAGGCAAATGCAACATGCGTCGTCGTTGGGAATCGAACCCGCGACCGCCGGATCTCAAGTCCGACGAGCTAACCAGTGAGCCACGCTGCTACACAGACCTCATCCAGACCTTAATCTAAACCTAGCATCACAACAACTTCAGGTAAAAATAAGAAGATCGAGCTTGGTGAAAATAAAAGGTTTAATACTTGGGTCTTAGTCTAGATGAGTCGAATCTCATTTCGATCTATTCTGAAAATGGAACTATATTCTAGCTCTAATCGATGAAAAAATACAAGTACCGTACACAATGTACTGACTATGATCAAAGGATAAGAGAGATATAAAGGTGGACGAGGGTAGGGATGATAAAGATCAGCAAGAAAGTGATGAAATACAGAGAAGAGGATGGAGGGAAGTAGAAGACAGAGAGTAATAGAAAATGAGAGGGAATCAATTATAATGAGATGCAGACAGATATAATCATAGTTCGTCGGATATGATAGTAATAGACATATACAACGTAATAGACATTATTATACAATGTTAAAAAAAAAGAAGAAATATGGGAAAATTTTGAGACAGTCCAGTCTATGTTACCTTACAAGATCGGGCGCACCCTAATCAGGCTGTTATATATGGAACAGTAATTATGCTTATCAACAACACAGCTGCTAATCGTGGATTCTGAATATATGACAAGTGTGTGCACCTTTGAAAATATTGTCAAATGAGATGTTCGGTATTTACTGATAGTTCCGCAGATTCCGGGGTCTAAGTTATCAAGTCAATAAAAGTAAAATGGTATACCTCATCAACAATTTTCTCGTCGTCCTCGTAGAATGTAGTAAAGTCGGTGACAGGATCAAATGAATCCCACATGGCATAGGGCGAGCTCGATACGGCCTCGTCGTCTTTGTGTTTGGTGACAGCCAGTTGGTGGCGGGCCCAGGGTAAGGCCGGTTCGTTGTCCACTCCCTCGGGGTGTAGTTGCTTGGACATGCCGTGTAGGCCAATCCTGTGAGTAGGTGTATAGAACCAGTTGTTGATTTTGGAAAGGGGGGGGGGTGATTTCTTATTAATTGTATCGGGGTTTTTTTCGTAAACCTTTTGAATGGCTTCGTTCATCATCATTATTATTATTATTAATATTTTTAATTAGTATTATCATCATTAATGTTGCTGTTTCTGCTTTTGTTCTTGCTATTGTTGTTATAATAATTATGACTATGTTTAATGATCTGTTATGTTATTGTTACTGCTACTGCTTTTTTGTTTTCTTCTGCTCCTTTTGGCTTTTGTTACTGTTGCAGTTTCTACTGGGTTTTTTTTTTTTTTGT
>BMAT01006633.1:10598-21579 GCA_019649035.1 Elysia marginata
TCGTTGGCGCAGTACGAGGATGACAATCACAACGAGAAGGATTACACAGAGGATTGCTAGAAGGATGGCAATGATTAGCGCAGCGGCATTGTCTCCACTCTGATCCTCTGAGTTTTGCTCTGACTGATTAGGAACTGCTAAAAAAAAAAAAAAGAAAAAAAAATTGCTTGAGGTTATTGCATGAATTTGATGATAATTTACTGCAATGAGATGCAGTGATACTTACTGTCGTTCTCAAGTTTGATGACCTTTAGATACCCTATTACCGGTACTGTGTAACAGGAAAATGAAAACTGAAAGTAATAGTAGTATTGTATGTCAATACCTCCAGATTATTTTTGTTGATACATGCTACCAGGCCTTCATCAGCATTATGGACTGTTTCATATCCACCATCTAGTTTTGAAACTGGTGAAAAATGATAGAGATAAAGGATCAACTTTAACTTTACGTTAGGATTGTTGCGTGAACCTGAACAATTTGTTTAGGACAGTTCCGCTAAGCAAATTAGTACTGAATACATTCAAACCTCCCCTAGGTGACCAGTGAAGGGCAATAACCATTCTGGTCGTGATGGGCAGGCTGTCCCAATGGCAGACCTGCCACTACTCAAGGTGAAAAATCAGTATGATTGAGCCAATGCCCCGACACAGACGTAAATTCCCGTGACCGATGGAATCTCACGGCGCCATGTTGTTGTGGGTTGAGATTGTAAACGCCCTCTTATCAAAATTACTGTTGATCTCTTTATCAAGGATTAAATTTACCACTATAGACTCTTCATCTAGATATATTGAAATAAATTCCTATTTTACATACATCTAATAAGTATTATCATTAATCTAGAGATCTAAATCTAGATCTATAGGCCATATAGAATATATAGAATTAGAGGCAAGTTCTACACTACCGGATTCCAGGAGAGCTAGATATAGAAATCAATTTTTTGAAAATTCATTTGCTACTTTGCATGATTTGGACTGATCTGTAATAGATCTAGAGATTCGCATTGGATGTAAAGGTATAGTAATCTATAGGGGTGTTAGTTGACATAAAATGTTGTTGTGGTGCACCAGGATTGTTACAGGGACAGAGAATGGGAACTTAGATTTTATTATATTTAGGCCTACAGTTTGCGGGTGTTTTAATATATCTCTCAAGTGTTGTTTTTTTCCTTTATTAACGCAAGCCTAAATGTATAAAGAATACTGTAAGTTAAAAGTTAAAAAATGCACGAGGTCGCGTTGGTAAGGTGGTCGTCGTAGAGGACATCACAACATAGAAAAGATGTAGGGCAGTCGCAGAAATAAGGTCAATGTGGTCGCTAATACAGTTGGTCACTTTAGACTGGTGGTTAACCAGGAGTTTTCGACTGTAGGCTCTTAGGTCTGATTCAGCAACGGAGGTTTTTTCTGCTCAACAGTCCACCCCACAGAAAAACTGGCTTAAGAAAACAATTCTTATATTTCTACGCAGAGCAACCTTATTATAGTTTATACTACAGATGTGGGAGAGTAAATTAAATTTTTTTCAAGGAAGCTATATGTTTCAGCTCTAATAGTACAGATGAAACAAGTAAGTTATAGGCTTCATGCCCTCTTCAGACAAAAAGTGAATAAAAACGTGTAAAAACAATTACAGGGCTAACAATAAAAGAAAAGCAATATAATATAATTTGAAACAATACAAAAAATGTATGATGAGAACAATATGGAAAAGATATGAAGACAAAAAGTGGATGTAGGAAGAAATAATATGTACCAAGATATCCAGATATATCATATAAATCTATCTCCCAGAAAATAAGGGGGGGAGGGGCTACTACTACTAGAGGGAAGGGGCCTGAAGAACCATGAAAATTGTAACATAATTACATAGTGAAAGAAAAGAAAAGAACTATCAATTAGGAATGAGAGTTATTCACATCAACTAAAGAATGTATGAACTAGATCTAGGCTTATCTGGAACAAAAAAGACGGATAAAGTACGACTTATAGATCTTCTTTCCAATGTAGATCTTGTAAACATGGAAGGGGCTCCAAGAGGATAATTTTGGGTAAAAAAAAAATTTTATTAAAAAAAACCCCTGTATTTCATACATTTGTCCTAAGAGTGTGTTTTTGATAAACCAATGAGTGAGTCCCATTCTTGAATTCGACCCATGAAAACAAAAAAATCGTATTAGACTCACCAAGCCCTTCCACTCTCACTTGCACCTTGGTCTCCTTGTTGTCATAGCACCCAGATTTGTGTTCACCAACGCAGGAGCAGAAGACACCGTGCATGGCACGCGTCACTTCACTGTTCTGGAACCTAACAGTCCCTTCCAGGTCTTTGCTAAAGCCAACGTTGTCACCGCAGGAGAGGTGTCCGATGCGTGGCTCTGGGAATCCACCACTCAGCGTGCAGGTAAGAACCCCAGTGAAGTTCTGTGACAGAAGCGCAATATTGACAGGACTCGTACCTTGGAAACTCTGCCCGGAGATGGTGATCACAGGAGGTTGAGGTGGAGGTTCTTTTTTCGGTGAAAAGAGAGACGGAGAAAAGAGAGCTGAAGTGAAAAACACTATGAAGATAAATTTGTTTCTAATTTTTCCCCATCACCTGTTTTCTTTGCATTATGTATATAGCTTCAACAGAAATCCCAACCAAGTTAAAGTACATACATCTTTCATTAAGAAAACAATAAAATAAAACTGATGCATTGATGAATATTCAAACCATTTTAAGAAATAAAACATTGAAATTGTCCTGATAATATATGTATTTCCTTCATTTTAAAGTAAATTTTTTAACAATATTTAAATATATAAATTATAAACCAGCCCTTTTCTTAAAGTAAACTTAGTAAAATGCAAAGCTAGTCTCATATTTAACATGAGAGTTTGGGACTGGGAGAAAAAGAAGAGGGGTCCTCATTTTTATTGGCATGCATCACAAAGAAGAACAGTCGAGTATTCCAGTATGGGTATTTCAAACCCAAAAGTAACCAATTCTACTTTGAATTATCCAAAACATGATTTATCAGGACACAGTATTACAAAAGAAATAAATCTGCCACCTGAACATTCTTCAAATATAGAATTTTCAGGGCTTGAATTATATGATTTTAAATGTAATGGCTATTGTTCCCCATTGCCTTCACTCAAGTTGAGTCTCAAGAGACATAGCTATCCAAAAGTGCTGGGTAGAAATAGGGAAGCAAACAAATGTTATACCCTGATAGGGGATCAGAACCTAGATTGGAAATCAATCCAAAGACGACCCAGTAAAGGCCTCATCAAAAGTTTCGGAGAAAAATGCTCTTCAATTAAGCAATGTTTCACCATTTTTGTTTCCTTTAAATATAAAACACTGAAAACAAACACATCTTTCAATTTTTTTTTCAATCCTGGTTCAAACTTATAGCAGATCATTTCTCAGAAAAATAAACAGAGGGAAAGTTGGACTTGAAGCCAAGAAAGCAAGATGACATTAAAGTGCCTTGATAAAATAGATTGCACCGGCTGACCACACTTTTGTCATTCTTCTCAGTACTTTCAAAAGTTTTAGGTTTCGAATTTGAAACCCTATATAAAAAATATTTTTTTTTAAATAGTTACAACCACCCAAACTGGCATATCTTTATTCCTAACTTCAAAACCTGGCTCAATTTAATCTTCCCTCCAAAACCCTGCTGAAGATCTATTATTCTTTGTACAAACTATAACAAATTCTTTAGTGTAGTGTGGCAAAAAATTACTTCATTTCCCCTAAATCTGCAATTCGAGTGGCATTTTTGCTTGAAGGAAAAAAGTAAAAAGATTAAGAAAGGAATAAGCTTAAAAAAAAAGTTAATATGTACATACTTCCTATGAATATTAAAACATTAAAAAAAATTAAAATTAAACTAAACATTTTTTTTTCCTTGAAAATCTTGTTGCATGAGTATTTTGAGCTGAAGCTTTATTCAAAGTTCCTACTTTTCAAGGCGACTTCAATCTCTTTTATATTTTCCCCACCGAAGTCAATTTTCAATTTGTCTACTTACCACGCAGGGTAACGAACTTGGTAATCTGTTGCTTCAGTTCACCGAAAACAGTGTTGGTCACATGACAGGACACCTCCATGACTCCTTTTACAGACATGGCGAAGGTCTGTTTGTAATGGGTGTCTGATTCAATGGCAGGAAGTGGCTGTCCTATCAGCTTTCCGTCACCATAGAAGCTAAAAGTCGGGGCTGGATTCACATTTTCCTTTGGAACTTTACAAGTCACCAAGTGAGAATTGCTGTCATCTTTGCATACTGTGAGCAATGTTGGGGACAACATCACACTATCCTTGTCTAGGTCTGGGGGTAGAAACAAAGGTTACTCAAATTAAGATCATGTACATGCACATATGTATATATATATATATATATACATATATGTTACAGGTTCTTTCTTTAATTATCTATATTTTTTTGTTGTTGCTGCTGCACAAATCTGTTTTTCACGTTATAACAATATAGGCCTAACTGTAGTACTGGGATCATTATAGCATTGGTCTTAAAGAAAAAAAGAATATACATGCCTCTGAAACGCAGTGAACGCTTCTTAAATAGATGTGAAAATCCTTCAAGCTGACTGCTACAGCTAACAAGTATGTATAAATTTGGTGATTGGTAGGCCGACAGCAGAAATTCTTATGTCTGTTAACCACATCAATAGCTTCTCCTCAATACCATGGCCATAAAACCTTCTTGTATTGGCCGATCTGATTCATTACTGGTGATCGGGGCTGACAAAAGACATTAATGATCTCTCAAATTAGTACAGCATTGATGCATAGCGTCAAGTCTGTTGACTTTCTTCCCGTCTGGTGGTTAAAATGCATCGGAAATGCTAGATTTTGAAAGTATATTTTGCCTTGATAGACTGGCACTGGTAAATAATAATAACAATAACAATAATTATGATAATAATAATAATAATAATAATAATTATAATAATAATAATAATAATAATAATAATAATAATAATAATAATAATAATAATAATAATAATAATGATAATAACAATAATACACATCATTTATACACCTCCTAATTCCAAAACACATATTGGCTCTAGGTGCACTCATACATACCTCGTACAGCATTTATAATATAATAATTACAATCATACATAACACACAAAAGAAAAACAACCCACTTTAACAACCATAAAACGTCAAATGGTAAACATAATGTGTACTGTACATATAGACTAAGATTTCCCTTAGAGCTTAAAAAATCAAATTACCACTAACAAAAATTGCATGAAGCAATGAATGATTGTTTTCTGCTTGTCTTGGGTGGAGTGATGTAAAAGTGTATTTCTTTACAGTGTTAATTTATCACCCAGCATGCTTGAACATAATAAAAAAAAAAAAGGTTTTACTTTAAATTCAAGAATAAACCTACTCAAATTTCTGTGATACAGTCAACTGTGCTCAGTTCAAAGTTGCTTGACTTGCTTTCCAGTTACATTGATTCTTTTTTTTTATGTGTGTGTATGTCCCATGTCTTGACACCAGGGCAAATGAGTTGGAAGTTGGAAATCCTTACTTGAGAAAATTTTTCTTTCTTTTTATCTATATATTTTAAATCAACAAAAGTTTAACTTTCCTTTAAATTTTAATTGCCCCCCCCCCAAAAAAAAAAAAAAAAAAAAAAAAATTATTAACAGTTTTAAGCTAAGAAAAGATGAATACCTGAAAATAGCAAGACCTTGAAATTGAAAGTTCTGTATGACATTGTGACTCATCTACCCTGATTGCAAGACCCACAACTCTTGGCATATAACTCATCTACAGCCAGGTTATTGGTTATGTCCCCTAGAAATTGGCATTCACTGCTGACTGTATAAAACATTCCCACAGCTTATAGGGAATGAGATTGAAACAAGAGTAGCGGAACTTTCCTGATGTCTCTCTGAGCGAGATTTAATCATTTAGCCTAGCACATGCCGATTTACGTTCTAGTGCATTGTTTTAGAAAATATTTTAAAGACAATATTATGTGAAAATTAAATGGATTACCCACTGTCTTATGAATACAATCTTTTAAAATTTATGCCGCATATTCATTTTGAAGATTAACTTTTTATTTAGCTCTATAGTTTTTAGTTATAGATGTGAAATCGTTTATAAAAGAAAGAAACTTACTAATATAGGACCCTAAAATCTAGGTCTAGATTACAATAACCAGTATAGTATTTTGGGGTGTTGTCTTCTAGAAAAGGGACGTTACTCTTGTCTTACCTCTAATCTCATTCTTTGTAATAGACCATCTATGCATAAAGACCTGGCTGTGCCTTCTCAACTCTAGATTAGACTTCAGCTTGATGCTGCCTAACAGAAAAATCCTTCAGCGCTTCATCTTCTCCCTCAGTTGTGCTTCTTATTTCCCTCAACTTTGTACGATCACCCATGAGCATTTTGGGAATGGTTTGTGACTCGCATACACTCTCTATTTGCACACATGCAACCAAAAACCTGAATGACTAGCGACACCAACATTTGCAACATTCACGAATAAATTTTTGCAACTTACATGCAAACTTTGGTTTGAATGCCTTCCCATCATTTCGCGTTCCATATCCAGACTGCCCTGAGCAACTGTACCCTTGATCGGCTTCTGGGAGAGAAAAAAAAAACAAAAAACTTTACAAATGAAAGACAGACAGAGACAAACTGATATAGGCAAAACAATGGATGGGCAGAGAAGATAGAGAGATATAAAAAGGTTGTGTGTAAGTGGGGAGGGGGGTAGAGAGAGGAAACAATTAGGCCCAAATAAGTATTTAGTAAAAAGGTACACACAGGATTGCTTTAAACAATTCATTACTTAATAACTGCTCCGAGGAATGATTAAATTTAAGAAAGTGTTGAGTGACTCACCGCTTGTGTTTGACATTAGTGTGATAGACTCGAGTGGTTTGTTCTCAGGAGATCCGTCTTTAAGCCACTGAGCTGATCCTTTGTGGACATCAAGGTCTTGGTTTCGAAGCTTACAGGTGCATGAGATCTTCTTACCCTTGTAGTAGCCATCCTTGGGATAGTTGCCTTTGCAATAAATATACACTTCCGGCAGAACTGCAATAAGAGTATGGTTTTTGTTTTGAACATGAAGAGCATAGCTATGAACTTTTAAAGCAATGTTTGGAGTACCAGTGCCAATTTTTTAAACATTTATGATATAACTCAGTATCAATTATTGCACTATTATATTCTTACTTTTTTTTTGCCTGCCTGAAAATCAACTCTGAGAGTTAAATAAACTATTAAAATAGCGGCAAATTTTGCCTGTTTAGGCAAAGATTATGGAATTGGTTTAGGTAGAAATAAAAACATGACATCCAATTGACTCAGACTGTTGCGGAAATAAACGATCTTTGTATGAGAGCTGCCCAATCCACTCAAAAGGTCCTACACTGTTTGTCTGAATAAAGAAGATTGCATGATAAGCCGTTAATAAAAAATACATTTAATTACATAACCCAGTTCATTCGATTAAAAAAAACCTAGATCTTCTTTAAAAAAAATTGGCGGGTGTGGAGATCAAACCTCTCACCTTTGCCCACCTCGACTTTCTCTAAACGATGCTCTAACCCAGGGATGCAAGCGGCCTATGCTAAATATGCTAAAAGAGCAGGAAAATTGTACATTCTATAGGTGCTCTTATAGAAATTTTGATGGACCAATTTAAAAAAAAGATAGATACAACTCTGTACTAGTGCCTACACAGCTATACAACTCAAAAAAGTGATTTTCTATGACTCTTAAATTTGGAAGTTTTATTTAATTTTAGTTTTCCTGCTTTTTAAGCAAAAGAAAAACAGCTAAAAAAACCGGAATTCCTGCAAAAATCAGAAAACTTGCATCCTTGGTCTAACCGCCTAAGCCAACAGCACTCTGGTGGTTTAGAAAATCAGAAGGCAGTGGTGGCGGTTGTGACTGGCTTGTGAGGGAAGATTCGACTGGAAATTCAATAATGGCTAAGCTTGAAGTCAAGAGCTTGGAGCGTATTCAGATTTTAAATGATGAAAAGGACCTTTCCAAGTTTGAATTTTGATTGCTAAACAACACGATGGACTCATCCGCTACAATTATTGTACCCTTCCAAATTTGAGTTCACAAACCTCCACCTAGATCTGCGATCATCTGCCCTATCGTTCTGGTGGAGTAGTTAGACTACTAAGAGAGGTGTTAACTTTTTGCAAGAATGACGAAAAGTAAGAAGATTGATATCTCTACGAATTACCAAAAAATGTTTCAGAATTTGGCGCATGTCCTTGGAATAGTGAATCATGCTACCTATCAACAGAAAATTGGCCCTTTTTAACCACACTCTCCGGATCTGCAGCAAATGTAGGCTTAAAACGAAATAATTGTCTCCCACACACTATATTTTTTAAAATATAGACACACCCACTTGTTGCATCTTGACTACTTGCCGATCTAGTTGCATCTAAAGCTAAGTTCAAACTCACTTAACTTACTACAGTACATGTATGCAATTCTAGTAATAATTCCTGACATTGTCAGACACCTTTTTCCCCTCCATTCAGACACGCATTTATGAATACATAAGTACACACACACACACACTGAACCTGAGAATAGGGGAAATCAAATAAGAATTCAGACTAGGGCTAAAAAGAAAAAATAATAAACTACATCATAGTGTACATGTATGAACATTTTAATTCAAGGATATGGTTCATTAAAGCCCGGAACTCTCCAATGTATAAAAGCTAAATCCTATATATATTAAAAAAAAGAGAAATTTTTTGCCAACCGCTGCAGGTTCGGAAAAAGGCTAAAATTTTGTGTTAATGGGTAGGGTAATGCATTGTTCAAGGGACATGCACCAAATTCTGGACATTTTGAGGCTAAATGGGTGAGAACTTTTTTTTTTATATTTTGAGTTTTTTGCAATATACGCTGATTGAGAATTTAACCTTGACAAAGCTCAGCCAGAAAAATTAAAGCTTGACTAAGTGCTACACCGCACTTATTAACAGAACCAAACCATCGTGTTCCATGCCAATCAGTGGTAGAACTAATCTTACCTAGCCTTGCTCTGTTTTAACCTCTCAGTTGTTCGGGAAGCTTAGGGGACGGAAAACTCAGAACTTTTTTTAGCCATAGCTGTTAGTTATGTAAACTAAAAATTTAATCCTGCAATGAATGGATCCAGATCTAGATTTAAGATGTGATAGTGTCTTTAACGATTATCTGGCAGGCATGACTGCCCAAAAAACAAAAACAAAAACAAAAAAACTCATGAGTTAGGACTAAAGAGAAGGTGGAAGAAGGACAGATAGACAGACATGTGTAAAAAGAGATGAAAAGACAGTGAAACTGAAGTAGACAGAGAGAGAGAGAGAGAGGGGGGGGTGGATAGATAAAGAGTAGAATCTATACTCATCTGTTTTACATCCACGCATCGGCATTAAATAAAATCTTGCTATAGATTCTAGATCTAGATCAAGTTATTATCAAGATTAATCTTTCAGCAGAAACTCTTTGGTTTATGATCGAAAGAGAATGTGAGAGACCAAAAGACAAAGAAATATTTAGGCCTACAAACAGACATGTAAAGACAAAGCCAGAGAGCGAGAGATAGACCAATAGATTAGAAAGAGAGTAGAGAAGTGAACTGTGATGAAGAGGAGAATAAAAATGATTAACAGACAGACATAAGTACAAACAGAATCTAGACAGAGCGAGCTGCAATAGAAATTCATGGTTCTGGGCCAAAAGAGAAGGTGGGAGAGGAAGAGACAAAGAGACATAAACATACAAAGATGTAACAAGAGAGATGGGGGTGCAGTATAATAAAGAGGAGGATATAATGGTTAGTACAGAGAGATAAAAGTTAGGGAGAAGGCTTTCAGAGGAAACTCAAAAACAGAATGTTAGACGTGCAGAAGGTAAGCCTGCAGAAAGAGGGAGACAAACCTGATCTAGATAATACAAAATTATGGGGTCAAAAAGTAAAGAAGGGAAATTTTTAATTAGAGGTAAGCCCATCCTTAGTTAGATTCTTTATTTAAACTGATTCCATTAACAGTTATCTTTGCTTAAATTCGCAAAATTTGCTGACATGTTACTGGTATTTCGTATTATAATACAAAATTGACTCGCCACATAGGTGTGCATAATTTCCATAATAACTCACCATCACATTTGTCTTCATCATCTCCCCAGTGACAGTCTTTTGTATTATCACAAAGTTGAGACCTGCTCAGACATTTCGTTCTGCCTTGAACAGAATTGCACTCATATTCGCCTGGAATGCAGGAAGACACTGGCAAAAGGAAAAGAATATAAAAAAAATTATATATATAAAATTTTATAACACGAAATATATCACTATGTCCATTTTGCACCACATTGCATCTAAAGTAGGGGAGGGCGTGGGGAGCAGAAATCATGTATCATGGATATACAGTGGAATCCGTGAGAAGTCAACTCGCTTGAAGTCAACTCTCAATTAAAGTCAACACTTTGCAACGGTCCCGTTTTTTTCCTTCTTTATTTAAGTAACATTATTTCGCATTAAGTCAACAGCCTTGGACCTATTTTCGCATAAAGTCAACACCCCGTGGTCAAATTGAAAGATAAAGAGAGACCACAGATGGGTCTTGGCAGAGACAAAGAGAAATAGCAGAGGTGGATGGGTGGGAGCTCTTTGTTTCCAATCATGATTCAAGACACTGAGTGCAGTGCTCGCTTGCCTGTCTGGGCCAACTGGCCTGGCAAGGGCTAGTGGGGGAGAAGGGGAGGAGGGGGGTTAGTACGGCTGGACAGAAGACAGTGACAGATGCTGATTGGTGCAGTTCACAGATTGTTCTCCCACTCCTCCCCGCCTTGCCAAACCAGTGCGAACACAGTGTTCATGTGCACACCTACGCATTCCATAACTGTGTCTACATCTAGGCTAAGCTAGCCTTCATCATTTCTCAGAGTA
>BMAT01006634.1:15139-25409 GCA_019649035.1 Elysia marginata
GCCATTTTACTAGCACAGTGACGCTGTTTGTCTCTCTCGCTCTCTTTGCCTCTGTCTGTTTGTCTCTTTCGCTCTCATTGTCTTTCTCTGTCTGTACCTGTCTCTGTGTGTGTCTCTCTCTATATTTCTCTCTGTCTCACTCTCTCTTTTTATCTATCTATCTATTTATTTCTACCCCCCCCCTCTCTCTCTCCCTGTGTACAGTAACCCCAATGCAGGAAGACATTCAACAGCTACAGAAGACTGTAGAATCTATGGCCAACCCTATAAACATACACTTGGACGGAGTGTCAAGCGTGGACTCCTCCACACTCCAACAAGATGTGGGCAAACATAAGGTGGGTTAGTGATTTTTGTGTTAAAACCGTTAAGTTAACATAACAAAGTTTTATAACATACGGGTACACCATATATTTTTGGTAAAAATTATTATGTAATGATTCTGACATAAAATTAATGTACATATTAGTGCGGAATCGCGTATGAAAAATGGTTTTAATATTAATCGTGTTTTACATAAGCTGCGTGATGTATTTTTTCCCATCGAGCCACACAAAGAAATGCGCAATCTGTAAAAAGGAAGGCAGAAGAGACTGTGTTTTCCAAGTTGCGACATAGATTTTACGTAAAACATTGAAGTGAGTTTCCAAGGTAGGGAACAATATTGTTAGGAAAAAAATTGCCCAGAACAGAGAAAAATATAACATTTTGATATCGCGTTAGGTTGTTAGTTTTTTTTTACTCACAATACAAATGATGGAAACATCCTATCTGAGTAGCTGAGTTACGCTATTTAGGTCCTAGTCTCGGGACAACTATTTCAAAACTATAAAAACGAGATATGCCATTTCGATGGCTCTGTGACGTATTGGTTTATGTAGAGATAATATGACTATTTAAATATTTTCGACACGATAGACGTCTTAATCAGCATTAATCATCTCTTACTGTAGAAATGTGTATGTATCATATACAAAGGCGAGAGATGAACAAACACGCTGCTACAAATAGAAAAAAAATTGGCTAAATTCTGTCGATTTGAGATCTGAAGTTCATGACCTTGTATTATGGGTGTGTTTTGCGATCACAACCAAACATTTCATTTACAACTTCGAATTGTTTACAACTTTTCCGACTAAACCAGTTATCGCTTTGTCTGGTTCTTGTAAAGATTCATCTTTTTGGGTTTACATTTTTTCTGGGCTCTGTGTTTTTCAGTTGATCTAATAACATAAGGCAGGCCAAGGTGAAAGTAACGGGGGACTGGTAGCTAGCTGGGCACTCGTTGCTTTTAGTGTTAAGCGCGTGGGTCGAAACCACCTTAATAATGATTTTTTTTCCTCAAGCTGCCAGTATGTTTGCAGTGTTACGGTATCTAAGGTGCAGAACACAACTTACTAATTCACAAAAATATTAACTTGATGAACTTTAATTATAAGTTTCTTTTCTATTATAAAAGAGCACCACAGCCATACGGTGCATGAGCACGGTCACGACACCCACAAACAGGACCACAAACATCACCAGAACCACAAACATCACGAGAAGGAGGGAGCCATGAAGCGAGGCGGAAAGACGACGAAGTGTAAGAACTGCAAACATCATCATTGGTCTAAAAGCACCGCCCGGGGACTGAGGGCCATGGAGGGGAGGAGGAGGAGATTGAGACTCCCAACCAATCACACGTCCACATCCACCTCAACATGGCAGCCGCCGAGGGTGGGCATCATAGGAAACATGCCCGCTTGGCAGGAGACGAAGATTTCCCCAAAGATGGTAAGGTGTTTGCAGGTTTGTTGTAGGCCTAGATCTATGTCAATTTATCCAGCATAATTATAAAATCAAGCATTCTTTATCTTAAATGTCTCCTAAATGTGATTTGGAGTAATTCACAATTGTAGATTTTTGGGCATTTAAAGAACAGTTACAGACCTATGGTGTTTGTAACTTTAATGTTGTAAGCCTATGTCAATTTATCCAGCATATGAAATTAAGCATTCTCCATCTTAAATGTGTATAAAAATTATGATGATGTCTCCTAAATGTCAATTTGAGTATTTGACAAAAATATTGTAGATATTTCGGGCATTTAAAGGACAGCTATAGACCTATTCGGCCTTTGTGATGGTTTTGCGATCATGAATATCAGATATGAAGTAAATTTGTCACTTTGTGTAGAGCCTTGCGTGCGAATAGAATTATTTTACCCATCCTGACAGGTGCTAACAATGTTGCGGTTTCGTTCGCATCATGGAAATTTTTCTCTCTCTCGCTTTCTCCCTCTCTTTCTCTCTTCCTTTCTTTTTTTTCTCTCTTTCTCTCTCTTTATTTGTCTCTCTCTCTTTCTCTCTTATTTTCTTTATTTTTCTTTCTTTCTCTCTTTTAATCTGTCTGTCTGCCTGTCTCTCTCTCTTTCTCTCTCTCGCTATCTATCTATCTATCTATCTATCTATCTATCTTTCTATCTACCTCCTCTATTACATTCTTTTCTTTTCTCTTTCTGTCTCGTATTTTTCTTGTATTTTACAATATTTTCTATGAAGATCATTATTTGTTAAATTTGACACTGTCTTTTGTTTAATCATGTGGACTTCGATTAATAAATGTTTATACCAATATCAATTTCTTAACTTATTTCGATAAATTACAACTTACAAAGCTTCTCTTTTTTAGATATCCTCTATTTGGACTAAAACTAACACAGGATTTTTTTGCTCTATCAGAGTACAGACACGGCTGCTGCTACCTGATTCCCAACCTTGACAGTGGTACCGAACATGCGATGCAAGGAAACCTGTATCTGCGACAGAAGGTACGCACAAACCTAACACCTCTTTAAGAGAGTAAAAAGACCAGAGTGTGGAGGGGCGGTCTGATAGAGGCCTATAAGCCCACTCACGGACTACAGTGGAATCCTGATAAATTCAACACCTCGGGACTGAAAATATTGTGTTGAGTTTGAGCAAGAGTGGACTTTAATCATTACAAAAATATAAAGAAATACCAAATGGGACTGCAAGACAAGAACAAGAGGCCATTGTTACAAGTTCACTTAACAAGCCTCCCGCCTTGATGTTCGAAAGAACTTCTTTGGCTTGAGGGTCACACATACAAGGAATAGTTTGCTACAAAGCACGATCGCTGCATCTAGCTCAAGCGCCTTCAAAAACAGCATCGATGGATTCCTCAGAGACTGCAAGTACAGCATCAACTTCCACTACACGCCTCGCAAGGTGGTCGATATTGAAAAGCTACAGATCATCAACGGGCCTATAGCCCTCACAAGGCGCTTAGTCTTGCGTTGAATTAGAGCCGCTTAACTTTATTTTATGTATCAAACATCTTTTTAAACTAAAGTCTCAGGATAACATAAATCTACAAGGACAAAGTTTTGTGAAATCTATGAAGGGCATGACAACGACTTTTAGAGGCGTTGGGTTTTTTTAATAACCGCTTAGTTGTAAATTATAGTCTGCATATTATATTTAGCGAATGTGTGAGGATAAATTTTTTAATGTGGCATCAGGGTTTACTTTCTCTCTCAATTTGCCATCTTCACCGATGAAGTACGAAAACCAAGATCTTTAAAAGGCGCAATTATGCAAAGTATGTGTGTAAGTGTGTGAAAGAGATAGAAAGACTAAGAGAGAGATAGAGAGATAAAGACAGAGAGATATGCATGTAGTCAAATAAAAACAGAGATAAATTGAGCGACAGAGATACAGATTGTAAAATCAATTAACAATACAAACTAATTTATCATCCTGTAGAGCTACGAATGGATGTCCACATCTTGAACTTGGGGATGGAGTGCTCTCCAAAACCCGGGGAAAGAGATTTAAGTAGGTTGTTCAAAATACAAAAACTTACTGTTAGTATAAGATAACCACGCCTTCCTTTCCTACTACTTAAGCCACTTTAACGGTATGGACTTACCAAAAAAAAAATACCGCAAAGGAATGGTGGTTCAAGGCCAAATTAATTTTATTTCCATATTTATTTTCGGTTTTTGATATGCGAAACAATTTTTGGGGATCGTATTATTGTTTTTAATTCTTCTCTTTCTTTTTTTTTTGTTGCTTTGTTTACTTTTTTCGAGGGCTAAAGGCGGGGTGGGGGTGGGGGGAATTGGCAGGTTACAATCGTTAATGCACCTTGTGCATTCTATAAATATAATTATTTGAGTTTTGTATAAAAAGAAAGAATAACGTTACAAATCAAGTAGAGCATTTATCTAGATTAATTTATTTAATTTTTAATATTATTTACTGTACAGTTATGCTATTTTTTCCGTAAACAATATTCGCATAAAACCGTGTACAGATTCACTGTCATTTAGTACGTTGAATAGCGCAAGATTTCACACTGTTGTGATATAAATGTGGGCTCAAACATACTCTGAGTCACAGAATGGCTTTTGTGGAGCGTAAAGGCAACCATGACCATGCATTTGTTTTCTTTGCATAGTTGTAATGTTAATGGTGTGTGTTATAGCAACCCACCATGTGAAGGCTGGTGGCCATAACTGATGTAGGCGCAACCTTCAAGGCTCTCTGTCTTAACGTTACGTAGCACAACCCTCCAGGCTCTCTGTCTTTACGTTACGTAGCACAACCCTCCAGGCTCTCTGTCTTTACGTTTTACGTTATGTAGAGCGTCCGTATCGGTTTTTACACAATTTTAGAAAGTGAAGTCCGCGGAATAAATATTTACACATAAAGGTTTTTGTAGTGAAGTTAGAGATTGTTTAATTTTATTCCTTAGTCATGCTATGTACAATGTAGGCCTAGATAAATGTTTCGCTTGCTTTATTAGTGAAATGTGTGGGTATTCGTGGATATAACTTATGGTTTTCACATTACCTAATTCATTAAAGTCTAGAATGATCGCTTATTGTTAATTGTGTAGCTTTAGGCTTCTGAGTTTATCTAGATTCCTACCTTCCGGTTCATTTACATGATGTTTGATAACGTAGGAGGAATTTATTTTTAACTTCGCTTGTGATTGGGTGTCGCTGCTGTATTTGGCCACGCCTTCCCCACCTTTCTTGCATAGGGTATAGTTTTCGAGCGATAGCCAGAACATGTGTTCTAGAAGTGTGTTTTGCCTATAAATAGAGCTCGCGCGGTTAATTATATAGGACTGAGAGGATAGATTATTGGATAAAGAGAGAGTGAGCAGTTTTGTGCAAAAGTTAGATCTACTAATTGTTTATGCTGGACATATTAATGTTAAAATCCTCTACTCCACCTCAGCCATGGTTGATGATTTGGGAATACTTTCGTGCGGGACTGTATCCCGATACAAGAAAAAAAAACTATCGAAACTATTGCTTTCAGATGTTGTGATGCGTCGTGGCCTAGTGGTAGACACTCGTCTTTCGGACCTAGAGGTCACGGTTTTGAGTCCTGCTTTCGGCAGGTCGACGTTTAATCCTTGAGAAAGACTGTTCACAAACATTTCTTCGCCTCACTCATGCGTTAAAGGAACACCCGAATATAGGCAGTAAAAGATCTCGTCAGAGTACAAGAGTGATGCGCTTTACTTGCTTCTCCTCTGCGAGTCCAGAAGGTACTTTGGTTGCTAATGGCCTGTCGGGGGACCAATGTAAAGCACTTAGAGCATATAAGTGGATAAGCGCTATATAAAAACGCTATTTACTTCACTCTTTACTTTCACACCTTCAAAATAGATCATGTTTTTCTGCGGGTTCCTGTGGTTTTATTCCCTTCCTTCTCCTTGTTTTTCTCTGGAATAATTTAATCTACGTATTTCCAGAATGAGAGGGTTGAGTGAGATTAGGTTGTTTTGTGCATTTCACAAGATAAAGCATTGACGTTTCGTAGACGAGCCGTTTTAAAACGTCGTTCAGGTTCAAATTACTGCACCGGTGAGGTTTCGCAGGACGACCGACGTACGTTACGCTAGCTAATATCTTAATTCTCTTGTTTTCCTATTGTTTCAGGAGTCGAATATACATCATTCTGAGAGTCTACTTTATGTATAGCAGCTTTTAGCAAGTGCAACTGTTGAGAGCCCTAAGTGTCACATACCGTTTTGATGTCAAATAAATGGGCTTTCATGTGAAATGTTGTTTATCTTAATATCCCATCACATTCTTACTTTTGTTACTAAAAAAAGACTTTTAATACTATTAAGTTTGGATAATGAAAAAAATCTTTATGAACAACAACAAAAAACCCACTTCACATTGGTCCAAATCAAATTTTCAAACTTTAAAAATGTCATTTTTAATTTTTAACCATTTTTTTCAAATGGGCAATAATGATTTTTACCATAATAATAACATTCAAAATGGCGGCAGGCTGGTAACAAGGAAACTACATATAACTCAATACAAAATTAAACTAAAATGTTTCTGTTGGTTTCTGAGGGTGTATTTAGCTTTTATTATTCATAGGAAAAAGATTTCTGCTTTCTTTCAATGACAAGTAGTTAATTTATTCACTCATGATGTCATCGATCACTGGTGATCGAAATATATAGAATAAGAAGGAAGAGAGTTGATTAAGACATGGGATTTCAACTGCCCGCCCCCACCGCTGCTATTTCCTGCTGACGAGTCGATAAGGCACGTAACACAGAGTTTGTGAAACGACAGTGCTAACTTCATCACAAGTTTTTGCTGGCACTGTTTCCACAGCCGGGTAATCTGGAGGTGAAGGTCGATGCGAGGGACACCGGAAGAACAGACGGACGCTCCCTGCATGGTATCCACGTGCATGAGTTTGCGGACGTCGCTAACGGATGCAACGCTTTTGGCGGCCATTACAATCCCAGAGGGCACGATCACGGCGGGCCTGAAAGCGAAGAGAGGTAGGTTCACTACCCTGATTTCCTTATGTCTCACAAGTCAGTCCGATTGCGTTGGGCGTCGAAATTTTTACGTGAAGCATTGACTTGTAAACGATGCGTTTTATAAGCACTATACATTTCTTGTCACTGTTTAAAATTGAATGAAATCATCAGCGTTTTGTTGGGAAGGTATAATAACTTTTTAAATTTAGAAAAAGAAGAATAAACCAAGTTTTGAAAGGCGTTTTTCTAGCTTTTTTCTTAAAGTTGAAATTTCTGGCATTCGATTCATATTGGAAGGTCTCGATTGCTTACTTTAGAAAGAGTAATTTAACATAACATATGCGAAATCTACTATATTGACCTATCAGAATCAATGTTTGCAGTTAGTCAAAATGTTTAGGCTTATAATACTATGGATTATAGTCTTCCACCGCCGAAGGAGTCTCAAGACTTTACGTATTTCCCCCAGCAGGCCAATACACACCAAAGCAAACTCAACTCATAGTTCCTAGCATTACAGTATGGCTGCCTGTTAGGCGCTCTAAACTAACATTCAGCAAATTCCAGACCGGCTCTGTGGCCTAGCGGTAAGACACTCGCTCAGAGATCGGGAGGTGCGTGGTTCGATCCCCGGCCGAGTCAAACCAAGGACTTAAAAATTGGTATTAGCAGCTGATCCGCCTCGTTTCTGACATTATGGATTTAGTGCTATGTCTGGTCGGCCCGGTGTCAGAATAATGTGACTGGGTGTGGTGTATGCATGCTCTTTACATCACAATGTTGCAGAATGCTTTCAATTGTCCAAGCGCCGTCTTTGATGTAATTGAAAAGAGAAGTTAAAATTCAAACTACCTAACCTAACAACAAATTCCAAGCACAGCCTATAGCCACGTAGTCAAACTTTTATACCTTCTATCATGCTTAACAAACGTTGATTTTCGTCCAGCAGACATCCCGGGGACTGGGGTAAAATCGAGACTAAAGATGGCGTTGTTCAGACAGCCTTCAACGCCTCAGGAACTCTTTTCGGCCCAGAGTCCATGATTGGCAGAGGAATCGTGGTATAATCATTTTAAAATTTAGATCCATGAACTCTCTTGAATTTTAATTTTTATGTATGTAGTATGAAATGGTTTGTAGACGAATGTGGCCATTATTAGCATTATAAACAATATTCGTCTTTAGTCCTTATTAAAACATGTTTATAGCTTAACATAACATCTTTATTTAAGCTACGTGATATTTTCCCTATTTTGCTACAGAAAAGGGTGCGCAATCTGCAAGAAGGAGAACGGAAGAGGTTAGTGTTTCCCAAGTTGTAGTGTAGATTTATTACTAATTTTAGAGAGAGTCTTTGTCTGAATGATTGTATAATTTTGAACCGTGATATTCTGCTCGAACTCATAGCGTAAATTATATTAATACTAATTTTATAGAGAGTCTTTGTCTGAATGCTAATTGTGTGATTTTAAGCGCTTTGGGCTGTTCTCTATGGGTAAGGCGCTATACAAAACATATTCATTATTAGATTAAGGTTTGAACCATTAACTTTGATGTTACTGGCCTTTTTTTTGGGGGGGGGGAAGTCTACTAAGATTTTATCAATTAACAAGCTTATGGTATTTACTGATTTTTTTTTTTTTACATCCTTAGGTAGCTGTCATTTTGTCTTTTTAGGTCCACGCATGCGTAGACGATCTCGGGACAGGGGGAACTCACTCTAGCCGAAGAACCGGAAGTGCTGGCGCCAGGATTGCTTGTTACGCCATCACTGTGTGCAAAAGCTCAAACTGGAAGTAGATTTTAGTCGAAGTGCGGGGAGAAAGCTTGTACTAACGTGAAGGCAGACAAGTTAAGCGCGTTTCACATGACGCATATTCTCGTACGGAAAAAATCCGGACCGGCTACGCACCGGAGAGTTTCAACAGAATTCTGTCCCTTTTTATCACTTACATCCTTTTACATGGAAACGCACCATGTTAAAGGAAAAAAAATGGATAACCGGATGGGAGCAGGTTAAGAGTCTATCGTGCGGCATACGCATCATGTGAACCCGGCTTTAGACGGATACAGCTTACGTCAACCTGTTTCAACTTTCGGTTTACAAAATGAAACTGCATCCCACACTGTACCATACACACGTGATAACGTGATAAAGCCTAGATTTGCTGGCACAAAATTCTGTTTGTTTTTGGATGGTTATTGGTTTGAATTTTTTAACAGGAGGGGGGGGCGGGGCATTGCTAAGAACATATTTTTTTATCACCCCTGAAGCTGGTCTGTCTCGCAGAAAGGATTCGAGAGACAAATAAATGGAAAATACATTCCAGATATATCAATCTCCTTGGTTTCTTTTATATTTACTGAAGCTTTGGTAAAAACGAAATTGTCACAGATTTGTCTCTAGATAACAATATCGATTAAAAAAATGTTCAATTCATTTAAAGATGCAACACAAAATGTAATTTTTTCTTGGCAAGCTTTCATAGAATTCAGCACCACAGGCACATTATGGCAAATTAAATGCTATGACTGCTGGGAAAAGATCAATGATCAATGTACATGATGTTTTTTTTTCAATTTTTTTTTTTACTCCAATTTTGCTGTTAACTTAAATTACTTAAATTTTCTGGGTTATATTAACGGTTTAAAAAGAAATTTCGGACCAAAGAGATAAAAGATATTAACCATAATACCGAGCAAATGTTCTATGCACCTCATTTACTGTATATTAATATTTTTGTCATCCTTTTGTTGACTTTTATAACACATGAAATATAAATAAATGTATTAGTAACACGAACAATACATGAGTCCTTTTTTTTCCCTTAAAACGTTTCTATAATGATTTCGTAATTATTGTGCGTCTAAAAAACATTTTTTTGAAAATCTACCTGTAACTCTTGTGAAGTAAATTTATCCACACATCTTTTTTATTTGCTTATCAACAGAGAAGAAGAAAAAAAAACTAAAAGGCTTCTATCTCTCTCAGAAAAGTTTTGTTTTCATCTTATTACAGAATATATCAACTTCACATAATTGTGTAAAAATTGTCAGCAAATCAAAATAATCAACGAGTTCGAGCACAGGGGGGAGAAAAAAAAAACATTGATGGTTGACTTAGAGTGTGGTAGAAATTAGGGAAGGTGTACAAAATTATTCGCAAACATGAAATAATTATAAAGAGAACATCGAGACTGACGTGGATAATGATACTGATACACGTAATTAATATGATGATGATGATGATGATTAATATGATGGTGATGACAAGTAAGCATGACAAAATTGTGATGACATGGGTAATAAAAAGTATGATATATGTAAAAGCTATTATGATGATGGTAGTGATTTCCAACATGGCGTACAGAATAAAAAATGACGGAGAAAGAAGGCGGCTGAAAAAATTAATGTTTCGGTCCAGGGTGAATGAGTCCGTCGTGGGGGGGGG
>BMAT01006634.1:83545-93779 GCA_019649035.1 Elysia marginata
AAAAAAAAGTTAGTGCTTTTATATTTTTTAGATTTGGCGCTATATAAAGTTATGCATTATACATTATCATTAAAAACCAATTGTAGTTCAGGCATTACATTATTTCGGCATAAAAAGACAAAGAGTTTTGCATAGAAACCTTTTTATATTCATATTTACCGAAAGACATTGGCTGTTGTTGAGTGCTATCAAGTAAAAGTCATTAACGGTTTTAAAATAGATGCTAGAAAATTTGAAAGAACTATCCATTAGTTACCCAAAAATTACAGGTTTTTAGCTGAATAAATGGCTAAATTTAATACAGGTTTATCTGCCCCACCAGTTCGCTTATTTTTAGTCATTTTATTAAGAAAATATAGACTATTGTTATGGAAGGAAATTATACCTTGAAGTCGCTGTTAGGTTGTATGGGTAATAAGGTTTTGCATGTGAAAAAAACAAACCCTAAGTAATTTGTGAAAAAGAATATTACTAGTCTTGCTTTGTACCTAACCGTTATAAAAATTGTCAACATAAGAGTTTGCGCTATAAATGGGTCAAAAGTTAATTCATTTATTGAAAAATGTTTAAATGAAACGAAGAATTATTCTGCCCATTAAAATATAAAGATAAAAAAAACCATAGTGACTTAACACAAGCTTAAGAAACATAATGTAAGGGCGATGTTTATTAGTTGTTTTTTTCTTTTGCAAGATTGCACACGCCTTAATTGCTTTAAACAAAATACATTATTGTACATTTTGTTTCAAAAGTTTCAAATAGCAAACATATTTTACTTTTTTAAGGAAAAGAGAAAACAATTATTATTTTATCCCAGCTTTGGGCAATGTTATAGCGCACACATCTCAAATATTTTGTGCTAAAATTCCTGTTTTCAATGAGTAACAAAGGAGAGATCAAATTGTAAACACTTCTGCCTACCAAAAACACACATAAACAACATCGTTTTATCCGCTTCGTTAGTTGAATTTTGTTCAATTTAGGTTAGATCTGGATAAAAAAAATCTAAAATAAGAGTGTAAAAATGTGACTTGCATCTAGAAATCAATTTGGGTCATCTAAATTTAGAGCTAGAAGTAGAGTGTTTATCGATTTAGAGTCTGGATTAGGCCTAGATCTAGACTAGGTTTTGGCTGCTATTTTAATTCCATTTAAGCCTCTACGTATCGTGTTTTCTTCTGTTTTCGTCGAAGAGCCTAGACTCTGTGTGTTTAATGTTTTAATTTTTCAAGGTCCCCTGTTCCCTAATTGTGCCATCACTCACGAGACTGACAAAACATCAAGGATGTTTGACACTGAATTCAAATTGCATCAGTAACTATGACTATTTTTTTGCAAGAACAACAACAAAAAAAAAAGATTATGTTAAAGTTAAAACATGGTAATCGGGTGATATCTGACTATTAGTAAAAACTTCGATAGCTTTATTATATTTTAAAATGGACGTCTCAAAATTATCAGCTCTCCAATAAATGAAAAAAAAACCAATAATCTGTCAAGGAAAACTCCACAATGAATGTCAACGACGAAAACCGCAATACATGTAACAGCAGCAGTAACACTTTTACCAACAACAATCATAACCATAACAATAACAACAACAACAGCAGCAGCATTAACAACAACAATAATAGCAGCCGCAGCATCAACAACAACAAGAATAGCAGCCGCAGTATCAACAACAACAACAGACACTCTCACGCTAACAGTCACAGACCTAACGACTTTCCACATAGCATCGGCAACTGTCCGTGTAACCAATGGAAAAAACAAGGCTCTTTTCTTGACGTGCATTTTCCAAGCAATGACAACCAGCAAACTGAATCCAGGCCTATAACTGAATCTCGATTTCCTTGGAATAATTTCATCATGGCGTCTGAGGATTCCGTACAAGAAGATGATTGTTTCTCTTGGTCCTACCCCAGCGCTGTTCTAACCTCTAAGGCACTGCAAGCGAAATCAAGACTGACCATGTTCTTCGATGATAATGCGTTCTACCACTTCGCCAGGAGAGCAGGTAAGAGAGAGAGAGAGAGAAATTTTTAGTCTTGTTGATAATTCTACAAAAAATTTTATTGATTAAGGTAGATCCTATACATTGGTTGATAATGTTTAATTGTACAGGTTTTTGTTCTATTTATCTATATGACTATGATTGCTCTAATGTAACTGTCTATTCCTTTAAGGCGTGTAAAATATAAATGTGGAGAAAGAGTGAGGGAGAGATAGAGAGAGAGAAGAAAATAAGGGTAAAATAAAATTAGAGAAAGAGAAAGAAAGGCCATAAAGAGAAAGAAAGGCCATAAAAAGAATGAGAGACAAACAGAGTGAGACACAGAGAGAAAGAAATAGGGATCAAGAGAGACAGAGAGCGAGAGAGAGAAAGAGAGACATAGAAAGAGAGAGCGAGTCATAGATAGACAGAGGACCGTAGATTTTGTGGAAGAAGACCAATATGCTATATCTACATGTCTATCTTTTTTCTGATCTAACTGTCTATTCCTCTAAGGCGGGTCAAATATATAAAGAAAAAGTGAGGGATATAAAGATAAAGTAAAGGAGAGGGAGATAAGGAGAAGAGAGAGAAAGAAAGAGAGGAAGTCAGGTAAAAATTAAGGGTAAGATATAATTAGAGAAAGAGAGAGAAAGGCTATAAAGCGAAAGAGAGAGAAACAGAGTAAGACACAGAGAAAGAAAGAGAGATCAAGAGAGATAGAGACCGAGAGAAAGAGGGAAAGAAAGAGAGAGAGCTAGAGACCGAGAGAGAGGGAAAGAAAGAGAGAGAGATAGAGACCGAGAGAGAGGGAAAGAAAGAGAGAGAGAAAGAGAGAGAGAGAGAGAGAGAGAGAGAAAGAGAGAGAGAGAGCAGACATAGATAGACAAAGAGTTATAGATAAAGACACATCATTCTGTGGAAGGAGAGGAAAATATGCTAATGCTTTTTTCTTTCACAACAACAAAACTTTCACCGTTGACTTGGCGATTAAGAATCTTTACCCCCAGAGAATAGCAAGCTTCGTTAACTCCAACAAGATTATAATCTCGCAACGGGCGTTAGATCTCTGTTGCCTCTTCTCTTACGCTCTTTAACTCGGCTGGAACATGTTGACCCGTCCACTTTCTGGTGGAGTTCGAGAGATCCTTGATAAAAAAAAACACCTGAAGATGTTTTTTGAATTGCACTTTTACTGATGCTGTTCTCTTTTTTATTTTGATCGTTTCAAAAATTTCGAGAACGCCTCGAGAACGCCTTGGTTACTTTCTACAAATTTCACGCTGAATGAGTTGAAATTTCCAAGGGGGTTTAGGTAACCGAATATTTGAGTTTTTGTGCTTTGCCTTTTGTTTACTATGATTTCCTTAAGTTAAGACCTGTTACTTTTTTAATTACTAGTTACGTGATAAGAAGAATATAAACTGACATTAAAGTCTGCGAAAATGCGAAAAGCAGAATCTTTGAGGATTGCTAAGGAGGATAACCAAATTTTATACCATAGAAGACAGTGGTATAAAAGATGACTTAATTAATTTTCAATAACCTTTTTTTGTCGTGAGTAGTGAAGTAATTGGTATGATTATAGATCTATATAAGGTGCTAATTTTTTCTATTCTTAGCGCGTTTTGAAAGTCAACTTCGAGTGCTTGTTGATGAATATTATTGGCAAGACTGAGTTTTTGAGCATATTGTATTGGCCATTATTCTTCTAATTATTTTAGTTGAAAAGTTGGCAAAGAATTTGGCTTACTATGAAAAGATGTTTAAGTTGGTTTGTGATAGCGCTTGTTTATTGATAATTTTCATTATTTGCAATGAATGAGAGGTCACGTTTTGCACATTTCGTCATTTTTTTTTCAAAAGGTTAGACTAAAAAATGCGAAAGAAGAAACCACTAAAAAAAGAAAATAGTTTTACCCGCGTCGTTTTTTGACTTGCGTAAGCTTTAGAGTAGATGAAGGTCTCTAAAATCTAGAGTTAGAGTCTAAAAACGTGACTTACTTATAGAAATCTGGTTATATGATCTAAATTTAAAGCTAAATACAGAAGATATCTTGATCTATGGTCTGGAGGAGGCGTTGGGCGCCATTTTTCTTCGATTTTAGGCTCTGCTAGACATGTTTGCTCCTGTTTTAGCCTGAGCGCCTAAGCTCTGCGTGCGAAGTTTTTTTTCAAATGTAAAGGCCACTGCCTGTCTCATTAAAGTAGTAATGAAACAATGAAAAAATATTTATAAAATTATTACAGGAAAGCCAAGGCTGAAAATAAAATGGAGAAATACCAAGAAGAGAGACGAATAGGTAAATGAATAATAAATAGTTTTGTGAATGTTTTAGATAAAAAGGATCCATAGATACCTATATCAGTATGATGTGTTGAAGAATCGTCATTGTTATTGAATGCACAACTTCTTTCGCAAGCGCTCTCCAGATTTTCTTCCAATGGTGTACCTTTTTTTTAAAATAAAGTACGTAGTGCAGAATAATTCCGGCCTAAATCTACCCATTAGTGCGGAGTTGTGTAGCATAGGTGCTCTAAAAGTGTTCCATTTAAATTGCATAATATTTTTTTCCTATCGTGCTATAGAAAAAGGATGAGCAATCTGCAAAAAGGAATGCGGAAGAGAAATTGTTTTCCGTAACTTTAACGTAGGTCAGAACCGTTGTTATAAAAAGCGTTAATGGTCTATCCTTTTTTCCCTAGACCACAGAGTTAAGAAAAGGATCTATTTTAACTCTAATTTGGGTGAGATTTGTATATCAAAGATGTTATGCAAATCAGTTTATCTATAAGAAAAGCATAGACTCTGTGACGATAATACAGAGGTATAGTAGTTTGAATGGAAAAAAGTGGGAGCACGACAGCTACATTATAAATGATGCCCCTTGAAGCACGCTATAGCACGATCTAGAAAAACGCCTTGAAGCAATAAAAAGGGCTTTAAATTTCCATGTCAAAAAGACCCATATTTTTTTGGGCAATAACTATTTTTTTACTAAATGCAATGGTCTTGAATGTATTTTGCACACAAGCATTAGAAAATGTCACTAAGCTGTAACATTATTATCGTTTTTTACAGTTATCTACCCTTTCTAGTATTAAGATATATCTTGTTTATATTGAAATTTCTTTCCGCTGTTAACTTTTAAATAATTTAGAAGAAAAACTGATACGTCTGTTTCATGGGTATAAAAAACTATGCCCATTATTGATAAACGCAGATTGAGAGTTTTCTTATCAGTTTTCTTATCCCTTAATGGTCAACTTTTCATTCTACTCCCTCCCCACAGCCTGCAGCTGTATAATTATCTCCCTTTAATTCCGTCTTTTCTCCTCTTTCTTTCCCCTTCCTTCTCTCTCTCTCTCTCTCTCTCTCTCTCTCTCTTTCTCTCTCTCTACCCATTACCAAGAACCTTCAGCTTGTCAAACTTCTTATCTCTTCAAAAGGAGTTTTTTTTGTCTTTGAAACTTCGTCCATATGCTTTAATTTAAAAAAAAATTTTTTTTTCAATTCAATTTAAGTTTATTCAGTCAATACAAGGTTACATTAGTACATGTTTTGAAAATAAGCAATTCTCAGTCAGGCTGGCAGATTCAAATATTACGAATATTATAGTAAAGCACACTTTTATAGGTTGCCGGTACATGTAATAAATAAATGAAGTGTTATACATCTCTCTCTCTCTCTCTCTCTCTCTCTCTCTCTCTCTTTCTATCTCGCCTGCCACTCTGCGTCTCTCTTCCCCTGTTTCGCCTCTCTCACGTGGTGCAAATAATTTCTCGGTTTCTTTTCTTATTACTCTTAATATCCACTCCATTATCTCGCAGTATGGCCCTTCTCTCAAATAAAGTTTTACTGCAGCTTACTAGCCAAGATCTTTTGACCCTTGGTCTTCATTCTACTATGCACCAGCAATGAAATAAAGAAAGTTCCTTTGAAGGTAAACGCCGCTTTAAAGCATAAAACAAAGACAGTGATTCTTTTTATGATGCTTCAGTTTCTTGCCTGACAGAAAACTTCTATATTGCCGCGTACAATAATTCGTTACCAGAAGCTTTCGATCGAAGATTTGTCTCAACTGAGACAGAAGTCACCTACATAGGACTAATTAACTTAACGCACTTTTTGAAAATGGGATTCAGGGATATAACGCAGCCAAGTAAAACGCTTGTGTTAAATGTAAACCTGTCGCATTAACTTCAATAGGTTAAGGCCACGAACATACTGCGCCCGGTCCGTATCCAGCCGATGAACGGGAAAAGTAGAGCATTTTAAGTTCTTGTTCATTCTTACTCTTAATTTTAAAAAGTTGAAAAATTAAAACATACTAGGTTTCTCGTCTACATTCTTTGAATTTACTGCATTTAATAATTATTGAACAATTCTATTTTCCACAGACTTACGCTACATAATCTTTCATTTATTGGTACTCCTTGTGCCCCCCATTTACCCCGCACCCGATTCATCATGATCTTTATACTCCTCTGTATCGTCGTTATTAATTATTGACAAACTGTATAATTAAAGGCTTTTGATTATAAAACTTGTGAAGGGACACAATAATGTCTTTTAACAGATCGCATAGTCAATAACTTAATTATACAAGTCCAGAAATTAAACCACTTCCGAAACCTTTTTGTTCCGTTAATTAAAAAAGTAAAGTAAACCCGAGATTGATTACTATTATTTACACCATTTTGGTTTTGCATTCATTTACTCGTTGAAATTAAGATTTTTCCTTTTGTGAGGAAAGTCTCTAAAGTGATGATTGGCCTCTGTCTCTGTCTCTATCAACACGTTTTGCGTTTTTCCCTCTCTCCTAGTTTTCTCCCATTATGATTAGTTGTCTAAGAAATTCCCCAGGAAAGGAAATATATACAAGAAACAATGCAAATGACGTCCTTTCTTTCAAAAATTATTTCGTTAGTCAAACATAATTATTATCTGCTTTCTAAGAAAGAAATCACAGAGAAGAATAACATTGATTAGGCTTCTTCAGTGTGCGAACGTGTTTGTTATGTTTTTATTTTTTTAGACAATAGGAGCGGCTTAATAAAGTTCCGTTTTATAAGATTTACGTTTCGAAACGTAAAAAAATTCTATGATGACTACGTAATGATTATACATCTACTAGATTTTAGGCGCTTCGGGCCCGCTGAGGAGGACGAAGCCCATAGCGGAGGAAAGAAATCCCAAGATGGTTAGTTGGCTAACGGTGCCGTTCACCCAATGGTATGCTGTCAAACCCACGCTACCTATGAGTGTTACTGCGTTTATACGTTATCGTTGTCGATTCGCAAGGTCTCTAATGCCAGGCTCGCCAAGCCTGCGGAAGTTCGTAATTTGGTAATGGGATGCGATCTCGCCTCCTCACGTTTCAGATAAAACTCTTAATGTGTAATTTATTTATCCTGAGTCTAACGAGACGAATTGTTCACCACAATAGAGTTTGAAAAATGTACAATCATAATTGTCTTTACGCTCATAATCGAAAAAAAAAATAACGAGTAAGAAATGAGTACAAATCTTCGATGAGGGTACCGGTTTTAAAAGCCGTTTGTTTGCTAAAGAAAAAAGGAAATACTGATTAGCTTTTATTTAAGAAGGAAATGTTACTAGTAAAAAAAAAACGACTTTTAGCCATTACTCAGATGAATTTCGACATCATCATCATCATCATCATCATCATCATCATCATCATCATCATCATTATTATTATTATTATTATTATTATTGTTATTATTATTATTATTATTGTTATTATTATTATTAATATTATATTGTTATTATTATTATATTATTATTATCATTATTATTATTTTTAATATAATTACTACTACCATCATCATCATCATCATCATCATCATCATCATTATTATTATTATTATTATTATTATAATTATTATTATTATTATTATCATCATTACTATATCTTTGTATGTGTGTACATACACCAGGTCGATACATTTCTTAAAGCAGAGAACGATTTATACCTGAAATATTGAAACCAATGTTACAACATTTCGGAAACAAAAAACATAAACTGCAGGATTCAATCTCCACCAAGTGTCTAATGGGCGTAAAGACTGTGTAAACTATGATTAAGAATGCTTATTTTGGTGCCAGACCATCGCTTGTTAATCAGGCGTATGAAGTCTAATAAGTTTTTTCGACCAGTGATTTTAGCTTCTGAGGAATGTAAAGATGACAAAAGATAAGCACCCGCGATGCAAAGTTATTTGTAAATGTGTAAGCGTCCCACAAAATAACTCTAGTATAGGCTACATGCGGATTTTTGTCATATTGAGTAATAATACTTACCGGTGGATATGTCTTTAGAAACTTTCTCTTAGATAATCAAAGTATTATCTTGATAACTTTATTAGGTCCTGCGTTGTTGCATTGAAAACATAAGGAATCCAGAGGGACAATTTACAAAACAAAAAAAGAAAAAATTCGACTACAATTTTTTCATGTGGTGTAAAAGCTTAAAGGGCATCACGATGTTTTGACAACCTTTAAATAACACATTTCTAACATTTTCGGTGGTCTCATAAGCTAATATTACAGAAAACATCATAAACTTTGTATTAATGCATTAACAATTTGAAGTAAAAATCTGACCAAGCACTTGAAAATGCTTATTTTCTTGAATTTGCTGGCACCGCACGTGAGAATGGAACACTGCCTTTGAGGAACTAAGAACAAAAAATGCAATTAATGGCAATTGTCTTTAAGAATCGTGCTCAATATGATTGAACTGTGACTTCCATTCCTTTAAAGGTCGGAACTTTAATTTGCGCTCTTCCTCATCACGTCGTGTCCGAAACAAACCAGGCCTCCGGCTACAAAAAATATCGATGAAAAAAAAAACTCCATGCCCCAACAAACCACTTCGGACACCATCAATCACGGAGCAAGCTACTGTTCGTGGTAGAAAGAGTTTTTCCCCGCGACTTTCCCAGAAGAATGAACAATGAAGCGAGTTTGTGTTGCCTTTTTGAAGAGACACGCTGAAGCACACGGCCCTTCTAGCTCTTTTTTTGTCTGAGCACCCAAACTTCTTCATTGATACCATTCTTTTTGTCTGGTAAAAAGAAACTACAGATGGAGTATAGTTGTGGGCGTGCTGAAAGCAGAGCGTTGAAAAAATTAACATCCAGTACCAAAAATTAATAAATAAATGAAAATATTTTCAGAATTACGATATTAAAGAGCGTTTTTATATAGCGCTTATTCACTAACACGCTCTAAACGCTTTACATGGGTTCCCCGACAGCCCATTGTTAACAACATTTCCTTCTGAACTCACAGAGGAGCAGCAAGTAAAGCGCATCACTCTAACATTCTAAAAAGATCTCTCACTGCCTATAGTCGTATACCACTTTAACTCATGAGCGAGACGACGAAATGTGTATAAATAGCCTTTCTCAAAGGAGTAAACGTCGACCTGCCGAAAGCAGGACTCGAACCCCTGACCTTTCGACCCGAGAGCCTAGCGTCTACCACTAGACCACTTGTGTAACAAGTATGGTTAAACGGCTCAATTTTTACATTTTGTTTTGTTTAGTTGTAGTGTCTTTTTACGATGCCTAAAGTTTTTTAAACCATAACTATCTACTTCCTATAAAGGTGAATTTTTTATTAGGGGTAATAGTTGTTTTAGATATCCTCACGGTCGGTGCTTTGCCTTTAAAAAAAAAACTCATGTTTCAAATTACATGTACAATGCACAAATTTGAACTCTTTGAGACTATAGTGATACTACTAGATAATAACTAAGTTTGTTTAAGACGTAATCTAAATTTCGATTCTAGCCCTAAGTTTAGGCACAATCATCAAGAATATTTGTTGGTAAGACCGTAAAAATAGGAGTAGTAGTAGTAATTATAATATTAATAATAATAGAAATAAAAGCATCATAATATAAGCAAGGTGTTGTTAACTTTGATGCATCGAATGAGAAAAAAAAATTACATCTCATATTATATCTTTCTATCAGAAAGAAGAATTACTAATATATACACTAAAAGAGGTAGTAAGGGGGGAACGGGTAGATTAACAGTTTTGACACGGGAATACCATGGGCGTCGAAGAGAAATAACAAACAGTAAAAATTTTAAAAAGTATTACGGATATACAAGTTTAGTACGTAAAAACAGGCCCCAACCCAAACCAAAAGACCTACGACATCAAAACACAACACAGGACACATTGTGAAAAGAGCCCTTTTTCTT
>BMAT01006634.1:136317-149564 GCA_019649035.1 Elysia marginata
GTAAAGAAAGACGATCACACACTTAAATCTTGTACCGGTAACAGACAAGACAAAAGACAGAACAAGTTTCCCTCCCCCTCCCTTTCTCTCTCCCTCTCTCTCTATCTCTCTCTCCCAATCTCTCTCTCCCTCCTCTTTGTCAGCTAATCCGTCGCTTATATCTATTTCTCCTTTGCACTGTTTAGCCATTTTTTCTCCTAGTTTTGTACTCTCTTCAAAATCCTTGTACCTGCTTTTATCCCCTCGAACTATCCTTTTATCACTCATTTTCCCATGCTTTTCACCCTTCCTGCTCCCTCTGTTTGTCTGCCTGCTTCTCTCTCTCTCTCCTTCTCTGCCTCTGTCTCTGTCTCTCTCTTCTCCTCCTCTTCCTCTATGTCATATACTAATAAATATTGACAGGAGAAGCACAGAATGTTTGCGGTGGATTATTTAGAAATGATGCACCTAGATAGAATCTGAGTGTAGTTTTGGAGGTCTGTTTGAAGTCTGCCGAGCAGTTGCCCCAGGAGTGATGCAGAGAAAGATAAACCACCGCCATCGTGAAGATTGCTTTTGCAGGTTAAACATCTAATCTTATAGATAGAGATGAGTTTTCATATTCGATGGACTTGTTCGTCTTTTCATTGAATTCTAACCTTATAATTAGACGGTCAAAAATCTTGAAGTCTATATTTGTTTTTTGTCTTAGAAGAGCACTACTCTGAAATGTGTATAAATTTTAGGATGTGCGAAAGTGGAAATAGATAGTACTCAGTTCTGAAACCCTTTTTAGTATTGAGTTAAGGACTGTATTCCAAGGCACGTCAGACGTGATTAACAGTAAAAAAAGAGTTTAGAGGATTAATACGTGCCAAAAATAAGTTCCACAATTTGAGGACGTGGAAAGGCGTATAGCTATCCCTGCGTACGGGAAACTAATGTTGTTATAACTTCGACTTACTGTAGCGTTTGCAATAACATTGAATGTTTTTTTTTCAACTTAGTTTATAAAGTGCTTGTTGATTCTGATGACATTTGGCAAAACGTGTTAATTAATTCTTGTCTGTTAAAAGTTTCATAATTTAGTTGGGGGGGGGGGAGGGTGGAAGTATTTACCTACGCCCTGTAATCATGAAAATAGTTCAACGGTTTTTTCTTAAAATCTTCAAACTCGTTAGTTGTAAGACTAAGATAACAATACCTACCGCTGCCCAGTTTTTCAAAATAAACTTCAGATATTGTGTTTAGACATTTCTACCAAAGAATTGTGCCTTTACATTCATTGATGAAGAGATGGTCATGTGAAGAAATCATCCTGAGGTTAGTACTAATATGACCTCATGGTTTTTTTGGGTTTTTTTTTTGTTAACACTGGCCGTGTAATTGTGGAAAGCAGAAACTTCTCTTTAATTTGAAAAAAAAATTGACATGTTCTAACGTGCTGAGAAGAAATAGCTTTCAGAATATTGAAAAAAAAATTGAGTCTAATAATAATAATTTGTTAACATAAAGAAGCCGTATGGATGTTAGTGTATTATTTCAATTATTGCCTTTGAGCTTGAATATCCAAGTTCTGTTTTTCGGTTGATCCAGGCCAGCAAGTTATTAAAATTTTGACCATGTTACATGCATCTGTTTATTTCGTCAACGGTTTAAAACATACTGCCGCCTGATAGTATTGGTAGACGCTAGGCTTTCGGACTAAGAGACCGGGGGTTCGAGTCCTGCTTTCGGCAGGTCGACGTTTAGTCCTTGAAAAGAGCTATTTACATACATTTTCGCCTCACTCATGCGTTAAAGTGAACCGATTATAAGCATTGAAAAATCTTGTCAGAATGCTAGTTTGTGATGCATTTTACTTACGTCGCCTCTGTGAGTTCAGAAGGTACTTTGGTTGGTCATGTAAAGAGCTTAGAGCATCTTAGTGGATACTCGCTATAAAACACGCTCTTTTTTACTTTTAGTTGTGTCCAAAGCTAGTGACCAGCTACATTATGGGGAATAAATAGAAAGATAAGAGACCCTGCGTAATGGATTCGCTCAGAAGGACGAGGCGCAAAGGGGAAGGAAATCTGCGATAGCTGACGGACTAAAGGGGCCCCGCTAGCCAATTATCTGCTGTAAAACTCCACGGTGCTTATTGGTCTTATTACGTCTTACGTTATCGTCGTCCGCATAGGAGGTCTCTATTAAAAAGTTAGTCGTTGAAGAATGGATACTAATACTAGGCATTAGTGCCGTCATAAGTTTAGGGTTAGAAAAGAGTTCTATGAACTTAACTATGATACCAGGGTTAAATAATTCAACTCTACAATATGTATAACCCCCCCCCCCTTTTCCCGCCATAATAATAATGAATTGCAACACGTAAAGAGAGTCCACAAGAAACACTTGACAAAATATATTAAAGCATATTACATATTATTATGTGTAAAAGTAGAATAGAACCGACTGAAACCACTGAAATTACCAATCATTTATACAGTCGAAACAACTTGTTTTTCAACACTAACCCCCTCAATAATTATTATTTGGCCTTCATTAAACAACTTTTTTTACCCTACCGAAATTCTTTTTTGACCCTTGTGGGTTGAACTGGATCAGCAAACTATTTCAACGCACTATCTTTGACCCTTTGAACTTGTCGAAACACCAGATTACCATAATTATTTTTACATGTGTTTTGTATGAGAGGCAAAAAAAAAAAAAAGAAGGAAGCGAGCCGCCAATTTTATTTACGAGCTGGGAACAAAATTAATACTTTAATGTCAATAACAGAACTCATCACGGAATGAGCCAGTATGCTATTTTATGAGAACTCTGGCAACGAACGAACCTCAATTTAGATTAAGACATAGATGGTTTGATTTTAAACTACTAAAGCAATATTGTTATATTATCCTACATTTACAGTACTCTGTGTATTTTCTATTTATGTATCTTTATGTAAACATATTTTACATTGTTGATGCAGCACCAAATTTTATTTGGGACAATAAAGTATTGTCTTGTCTTATCTCTTATCTTATAAAAAAGTTACGAAGATAACTGACAGTGTTCAAGTGGAAGGGTTTCAGTAACTGTTTTGCACTTAATAAGAATAAAATATCAAATTAGACAAGTCAATGAACTCTTCATACCGGAACTACCACGTTTTGCTTATCTCCCTTTCAAATCTCTGCACTTAGCAAGCGTTAACAAGCCTCAGAAATCGAGAAAAAAATTATTTTTCCACTTAACAAGCGATAAAACAAGTCTTCAAATTTGGATTTTTTCCATCTTTCCAACTGCAAAAGATAGTTACCTCTTTAAACGTGCGATAACTCCTTAATCGATTCTGGTTTTCATCGTCTATGATAAGGTAAATGGAATATTATGATTTATCTGGATTGGGCAGGAAAAAATTATGGATTATAGCCTTCCACCGCCGAAGGCAGTCTCAAAACTTTATCTATTTCCCCAAGCAGGCCGATACACACCAAAGCAAAATTAAACTCATATTCAGAGCATTACAGCACGACTACCTGTTAGGCGCTCCAATACTAACATTCTACAAGTTTCAAACACTGCCTATAGCCAAGTACCCATTTTACAGGTGGGTGGACTGAGGGAAATGTGGATGAATTGCTTTCCTAAGGCAAACAAAAAATGCGTCGCGGTTGGGAATCGAACCCGCGACCGCCGGATCACAAGTCCGACGCCCTAACCGCTGAGCCACGCGTCTGTATTTTTTTTTATTTTTGGTTCATTGTCTCGTAAGCAATATAAATGAGTCGTATGTTGCAAGCTTTAAGGAGTATTATAATTGTAACCCTGTGTTAATCTGACCTTTCGAACTCGATATAAATACTATCTTTTTTTTAGTATCATACTTATTTAACCCCTTTCGGGAAATTTAGCTCCGTTACTCAGCGTAACTGTGTCGCCTGAAGAGCAGCGCCGCTAATCCATAGAGTTATCAAAAATTTTGGGGTAAATATATTAAAACTTATTCTGATTTGGAGTATATGTAGAGAGAGAGAGAAGGAGAGAAAGAGATAGAAAGAAAGACAGATAGAGAGATAGAGAGATAGTGAGAAAGAGAGAGAGAGAGAGAGAGAGAGAGAGAGAGAGAGAAAGAAACAAAATAATCTTTTATAATAGGATTTTCTCATATAAATTGTAACCGAACTGCCGCTTCTAATGACATAGCATCGCAAGACATAATATTATCAATTATTCATATATGTTTGAAAGAATACTCTTTAAATAAAGAAGACATATTAAAACACCCGTGAAAATGTTTTTTGATTTTGTAACGGTTGTCAAATACTACAAGCCTTTTGAAGAAACATTCAAATTTTTGGTCTCTTTGAGAAAAATCAAATCAAAGAGTTAAATCTCTACCGATTGTTAGATTATTGACTTTATTTCATGTTCATTTACTTATCCCATTTTCTGAAATGTCCCCTCTCCCATTCTTTCGTTTTCTTTCCACCGTATGGCCAACAATAATCGAAAAAACATATTATATGAAAACGCCCCGAATCTATTATAATATTACTTGCCCTTCTGAAATACTTCTAAAATCTTTATAGAATTGACTAGATAACATTTTCACGCACGCACGCATTATTTTTTTTTACGAACAAACAAAAAACGTCGCATACACGAATAAAAAAAGCGGGAAGATTAAAAAAAACCCATCTACGCGATTTACACCTTGCCTTTTCAGAAAACATCTCATGTGCAAAGAAACGAAAAAAATACTAGAATGATATTCCCTGCACATATCCAGATGATGACTTTGAAAAAAGCATAAATATCGAATGCCACAAGTATGTAGTTTTTTTTTTTATTTAATGAGGAGGCAAGTCTGTTTTTTAATAACCCCATGTTAAGCACTCTTAAGTTAGAAGATCCAAACCCTATTTTTTGACTCGTCCATGCCAACAAATAAAAATATATGATTTTTATGTATGTCTCTTTTTTATTTCGTCAAACCTTTTTTTTTTCATAATTATGTTTCCAACTCATCATTAAAAAAAAAGAAAAACTATCACTCGACAAAATCTAAGCCTTTCTCCCACTTGAACTTAACCTGAAGAAAATGCACGTTTCGAATTTTTCAAATTAGAAATTCTACTTTTCTATATCTAAAGTTTCCTCTAAACTTGCGCATGTCTCGAGTGACATGAGGGGCCTGTTTTTACAATGGTTTCGTTGATCCAATACAGCTAATTAAGTAAATTACCTAGCCCTTTTTGGCAGTAAAAGGAAAACGCGCGAGAAATCAATCGCTCCCGACTTCATGACCATGCTATAAACTAGATTTTAGAGAAAATCTAGAATGTATCGAAATTAATGCTGTAGCCTTTATTTGGAAAAGGTTTTTTTTTTTCAAAACATTTGCGTTTATGAAATAACATCACTCATGGTAAAAAGTCAACTTGCTCATACAGTAAGAACTTTGTAACTTTGACCCCAGAAGAATGACTGTCCATAAAGGCTGGTTACTTGAAAGTGATATAACCGCGTACGTGTATTGCCGGTTATAGTTTTTTGTTCATGCTCAACGCTGAAATAATTTCAATAATAAATTACGTCAATTATTATAACATACAAGTATTTATATCACCCACAACGATATCAGCAATATCCCCATCATTATCATGATCATCATCATCATCGTCATCATCATCATCATCATCATCATCATCATCATCATCATCATCAACATCATCATCATTATCATCATAATTATCATAGTCATCATTATTGTTATTATTATTATTATTATTACTATAATTATTATTATTTTTATCATGGCTGCGATTGTTGTTAATATTTTATCATCATTATTGTTATTATAATGAGAATTATTATTGTTCATTTTTGTTGTTATTAATACTATTATCATTATTATTACTGTTATGATCATTATTATTATTTTTTATGTTATGATCATTATTAACATTAATATTATTGTTACTTTTATTGCTTTTATTATTACTGTTATCATTACCATTTCTTTATTTTCGGGGCCTAGATAGCTCAGTTGGTAGTGGCTTCGCTCTGTGGCCAAGAGGTCGCAGGTTTGAATCACAGCCGAGCACAGTCCGGGCCCCTACTGGTTGGGTCGGTGTCAGTATAATGTGGCAGGCTGAGGCTAAGTCATGGTATCCCCGCTAGTCTCTGGGTGGCAGCCCGTAAATTGTCATTGGGACCCAAGCCCTGAGAGCACCTTTGAAGTGGAATTGGGCTTGTTAAAATACCCTTCAATCAATCAATCAAACTTCATCATCATTCAAACTGTAGTTATTATTGCTCTTACTGTAATTACCATTACTTTTGATATGTTAGCACCAATATTATCCATGTTTTTCGGTTTTAACAGAGGGCTCAACTATCTAACCTAACCTTCAAACTTTGGTTTAAAAAAATCTTTTTCCTGAAGTTATTCTCACAGATTTAAAAATAAAAAATCTTAAAACGAAACAAAAAATGGTTTTATTGCGCCTCTGCAACGCTAAGTGTCGTCGTTGAGAATCTCAGAAAATATAATGTTCGACATGTGGCAAACATTCGGTTTAACTTATTGTGCCTGCTTTTAAATATATCATAATTATCAACAGCACGTGTAAGACAGTCGTAAAAATCTTCAGATAATATTATTTTATTGTTTCTCTCATTTCTTCATAATAATATTTGAGTGAACTCTACGTTGCTCAAAAATTAAAACGCATTTCTCAAGTAAGGTTAAGGATTTTTAAGCGTACATTAGAGTTTACAATAAGCCTACATTAGAGTCTGTATCAAGATTACTTTAGAGTTTATAGTAAGTCTACAGTATAGTTGATATTAGGCCTGCATTATAGGTAATATTAAGCCTGCATTAAAGTCGATATTAAGACTACATTATAGTTTATATTAGGGCTACATTAGAGTGTACATTAAGCCTATTAGACTGTACTTTAAGCGTACATTAGAGTTTACACTAAGCCTACGTTCGTGTCTTTTTTAAACCTACATTAGAGTTTATATTGAGCCTACATTAGAGTCGATATTAAGCCTAAATTAGAGTCTATATTACGCCTACATTAGAGACATATTAAGCCTACATTAGAGTTTACAATAGGTCTACATTAGAGTTTACAATAGGCCTACATTAGAGTTTACATTAAGCCTACATCAGAACTATAGTGTCTTTATTTAGCCTACATTAGAGTTTATACTAAGTCTACATTAGAGTCTATATTAAGCCTACGTGAGAGTTCGTAAAGAAATGTTAGATTTTGGTTCTCCCTCGTTTAAACAATAAAACTGCATTGGTCTCATACTCTGCCAAAGAGAATCAAAATGCAGTATCTCTCATAGCTGTGGTTAAAACTGCAGGTACCGCACTTTCATTATCTCCGACAATACTTGAGACCTTGCGCGCCGACGACGATAACGCATGACGTAACAACACCCATAGGTAGGGTGGGTTTCAAAACAGACGATTGGCTAACGAGCCTCGATAGCCCATCAGCCATCTTGGATTTCCACCGCTATCGGCTTCATCCTCCTGAGCGGGCCCGTAGCGCATAAAGTCTAATGTGTAAAAGCTTACAAACATAAACAGACTCTTTCGATTCGTCTGATAGTAAACTTAAACTCTTCTCCTTTTCCAAGCTATTTTTTATGATTCTATGCAGGTTCAAAATTTGGAGCAGTTAGAAATCTATGGAAACGCACCATATTACAGTAAGGACATAAACACGATCAAGCAATAAGAATCAGCTTAGCGGTGGGTTCTTGTGCCTATTTGCCGGTTGTAGTGACACTAGAAAAAGAATTTTAAAAAGCTGGGTAATAAAAACTTAAGTTTTCATCTGGAATCATGATAGAGAAGGTGAAAGGTGTAGGAGAAGAGGATGCATGTACTGTAACAATAACACTTTCATATTTGTCGTGTAAATAACCAGTTCAGGTTATCTGCAAAAATATTTTTTCTATCTATTGTGATTTTCATTTCTAGATGTCATAAAGGAAAAGGTGCATAGATCTTTGCATCATGTTATTAAGCTAATGAAACATCAACTTTTGAGACATCGTTAGGGGCGATTGACGTAAACTTATTATCCTCTCTGTTTGGTTATTAAAAATTATAAACACTTCGAGTAAAGTCTTATACACGACATAGAGGATAAAATGGAGGATGTATTGTAACCATAACACTTTCATATTTGACCTGTAAATAGCCAAAAACAGTAAAATACTTAGCGTGCAATCAATACAAGAATCTTAAAAAAGAATACCCTTCATTTGCATTTATTAATCCCAATATTTAGAAGCCGCAGTGGTTATATTAAATTATGCGTTCATATTCATACATAAAAAGATCATATTTGTCTGGACTTCCAGTTGTTAAAAACGGCGTGAATCTTTCAGCACCCTTTTGAAGAGGAACTATGTCACTTAATGATTTGACAAAAAAGGAGAAAAACACCTTCTAATAACATACGTTTACGCGTCCTAAATATCCGACATCGGCCTTGTTTGAAATTGTCTAGAGGCTTTTGAGTATCCAGCGATGATTTCTTTTTATTGTATAATTGTACGGTAAGGTGATTTTTTTTTCTTTAAGTTCTATTAAAAAATTCAAGACTTGTTTTAATCCAAACCTTAAGCGTACCTGAAAGTTGGTAGTATTGAGCTTTAGGTTATAAACAGTTCACTTTATATAAACCACATACATATATAATTATTTTGTTATAAGGCGGTCTTCACAATCATTTCGCGTCTTAAGAGGCAAATAGTCTGTGTCTGTGTGTCTGCGTCTCTCTCTCTCCGTCTCTCTCTCTCTCTCTCTCTCTCTCTCTCTCTCCCTCCCTCCCCCGCATTCTCTTTCTTGCATTGACCTTCTCATTTTGTCCTATCCTTCTCTCCCGCGGCCTTTTACTTTTTTCTTTTGTTCCTGACCTTCTTACCTTTCCTCTGCATTTTCTATTCCTTCCTCCTAAACTCAACATTTTTAATCTAGTCATAAATGATATTTATTTCTATTTGCCCTTCATCACCACCACCACCACCACCATCATCATCATCATCATCATCATCATCATCATCATCATCATCATCATCATCATCATCATTATCATCCATCATCATCATTGTCTTCTTCTTCTTCTTCCTCTCTTCCTTCCTTCCTGTTCCTCTTTTTAAGGCCTAAGGTTCTCTACCTTCATCACAAAGATTTTAGCTGCCAAAGCTATTAGAAGCCGGATGTTGTCAGAAATGATCACCACTGTTTCGCTTGCCATGTAATACAGCCACCCACTTCTCCAGGCACAACTAACGTTGTACATAGCAACGGCCGGTTTTACGTAACGCCGACACGACTAGAATGCAAGTCTTGACCTCTTTTACAAAATCATTTTGCTATTTTGTAATCATGCTCCATTATTTTTTTTCTCCTGTAAAGAGGAGGCGTATGGAAAGGAAAAAATTGAGTATGAACAATTCTAGAAGATGATAATTACAAAATAATTGATATTAAGAAGTATGAGTAATATGAAGAAGAAGAAAACGAAGAAGGGCGAAAAAAGAGGAAGAAGAAGAAGAAGAAGAAGAAGAGGAAGAAGAAGAAGAAGAAGAAGAAGAAGAAGAAGAAGAAGAAGAAAAAGAGGAAGAAGAAGAAGTAACTTAGGCTAATTGATGACAACAAGGTTGGTCGAAAAAGAAAGAGAAAAAGAGTAAAGCTAGAAAAAGGCAGAAAAAGATAAAGACAAGAGAATAACAAGAGGAGACGCAAAAGCATGATAGAAATTGACTAGAAAAGATTAAAAAGTTAACGCAATATGTTTGGAGAATCTTTCAGCCCAGGTTAAATATTTTCTTTAAAATCGAAGTGAATGGAAAATAAATTTTCAAGATCATATTGCTTTTTTTTCTTGTTTAGCTCCTGTTTCGTGTGTTTCAATTGAAGTAACAAATTTCACAGGACTGCGGTTTGTCAGCATTGCCCTGCATTAACCGCGCTATTTTTGATTCGATAACAGACATTTCTTTGTTCAAGGGAAGCATTAGAATGGACGTCATCGTACAATGTTTTACAGTTTGTTGTGGCGCATTTTGGAGCCTTTTTTCGGCTGATTAATCATTTCTCTGCGCTTTAAAGGCTCCAGACTGATTATTGATTCTCTCCCTTTCTGTCTGGTCCTTTTACTTCCTTGTTTTGTTAAAAAAGGGTGGTAATTACCTTTCTCTGAGGTAGGCGCGTGCATAACGATTATGGAATGACAAAATATCGCTCTAAAAATAGCGTTACAAAGGTCCAGGGTTTTTTCTTTTTAAGTCAAGTTTCCTCAAGACAAACTTGTGCTTTTTTGTCGTCATTTTCAAGAAACACTTCAGATTACTTCCGCCACTCTGTTTGTTATTATACAAACAGTTCTAACCCAATCATATACCTTGGAAAAACAATCGTGAGAGTTCGTACTCCAAAGATAATCTCAATTGACCCGCCTACAAATATTTTCTTTTTAATTTGCCGAACAATCATATCTTGTGACTTCGTCCACTTAAAAAAAATACGTCAAACAATGCCTACGCCATATTTATTTAGTTTAACAATAGAGTAAAACTCTAGGTTTCACTTTTTTCATCTGAAGTGGATTAGTTAAGGTGAAATCAAAATTAATCAATCATAGATTAGTTTTGATGTTTAAATATTTTCTTGCGGTTTATATAATAAACGAAAAATATTATGGTTATAGTCTTCCACCGCTGAAACCATTCTCAACACTTTCCATCTTTCGCCCATCAGGCAAATACACACCAAAACAAATTCAAATTATATTTCAGAGAGTTACAGTACGACTGCCTGTTGAGCACCCAAATACAAATATTCCACAAATTTCAAGCACTGCCTTTAGCCAAGTACAATTTTTACAGTTGGATGGACTGAGGAAAATGTGAATAAATTGCTTTTCCAAGACAGTTATAACATGCGTCATGGTTGGGAACCGAACCCGCGACCGCCGGATTACAAATCCGACGCGCTAACTACTGAGCCACAGCTGCTCAATAAAACGAAGTAGGTGTAAGGTATAGTGTGGTGCATATGTAACCAATTTGTTTACACAGACTAACCAAATTACCTTCTTTTGACCCTTTAAAAATTTGGCAATTTCAGAGATTAGTGTATCAATTTTGGTTTTTATAATTTTTAAGTGCAAAATATGAATAAATAAATTTAACTTTTTAAACTTTTATTATCCCATTAGTTAAAACAAAATTTTACTTTTCTGTCATGTACCTTTGGACATATCTACAAAAATTATTCAAAATTCAGTAAAATAATGTTAAAAATTTGGCTGATAAGTTTTAAGCAAAACATAACGGCTCAATTAATCTAATTTTGAGAGCCTTTCGCATTATTTTACTTCTTTGAAACAACTTTTTACTTCTCTGTCAACGAAAATCTATGTTGTTGAAAATTTCACAACTTCAAGCGAACATGTCAATCGCGCCATCGTGTTCTCCTCTCTCGCATCCCTAGGGACCTTGCGCGCCTACGACGATAACATCATGGCGTAATGACACCCGTAGGTAGCGTGGATTTATACACCAGACAATTAGCTGACGAGCCCCGGGAGCCCATCAGCCATCTTAGATTTCCTCCACTATGGGCTTCGTCCTCCTGAGCGGGCCCGTAGCGCATAAAAGCTAGTACTATTGATTTCTGTGTTTGTGTTTCGGATTTTCGAGAGCTGCTCCATCATTTTTTTTTTGTCTGTGATTTCTTTCCGTATTTGTATTATTCAAAGATAAACGTCCTGTGAGGTTGACAGCTAGTTGGCAACATGTCCTTTGATGTAGCTCCCAAAAAATATCACCCTCCCTAATATATTTCCCTGAGGACTCTAGATAGAACGCCCAGGACATCAGAAAGATGACATGTCATTACTGTGACTTTCTGCATTTTTACATTAATATGGAAATATTGCGCAGATTTTACCCATTTGAAATAATGTTTTACCAGGTTAATAAGTTTGTCAATTGTCTCGCATCCAGCGTGAATGAGTTGGATGTCGGAAATTCCTTTTTTTTTTAATTTAGAGAACGCCATTTGTTAGTCTATGAATTTTTTTTTGCTCTACATCTTCAATTAAAAATTTTTAAATATCTCTCCTCAATGGAAACTTTTATAAAATTTTGACATTTGAAAGATTAAAAACTAGAGACCTTTAGCACACGCACCGTGTCTCACTACGCGTAGGTGAAAATCGGGAAAGCAGATTGAGAAACTATAAAAATAATGAAACCAGTTTCTAAAAATAGACCCACAGACGTTCTATTTTTAGAAACTGGTTTCATTATTTTTATAGTTTCTCAATCTGCTTTCCCGATTTTCATGTACGCGTATTGAGACACGGTGCGTGTGCTAAAGGTCTCTACTATCTCGTTCAAAACAGCAACGCTAGCAACGCTTTTGAAGGTGGCAATTGCGACATCCAGCTCGCTCATCCTGGTCGCGAGATATTTGGTAAAGATTGACCTATACGCTTAGAATTCTTTTATTTATGGACCTAACTTTAATAATGATATGATGGACCTATCTGCAATGATGATATCATGGACCTATCTCTAATAATAATATGATAGACCTATCTCCAATCATGATATCATGGACCTATCTCTAATATTGATATCATGGATCTATCTCTAATAATGATATCGTAGACCTATCTCTAATATTGATATCATGGACCTGTCTCTTATAATGATGTCATGGAACTATCTCTGATAATGATACCACGGACCCATCTCCAATGATGATATCACGGACCTATCTCTTATGATAATACCATAGATCTTTATCTGGTAATGATATCATGGACCCATCTCCAATAATGATATCATGGACCTATCTCTCAAACGATATCATGGACCTATCTCTTATGATAATACCATATATCTTTATCTGGTAATGATATCATGGACCTATCTCCAATCATGATATCATGAACCTATCTCTCAAACGATATCATATACCTATCTCTTATGATAATACCATATGTCTTCATCTGATAATGATATCATGGACCTATCGGTAATAAGGATATCGTGGACCTATCTCTAATAATGATGCGATAGACCTATTTCTATTAGTAATTAATGTCATTGGACATTAGTTAATTTAACGTACGTATCGTAAGTTTGAAATAATGTTGATATTGCACTTGTCAAATAAACTATTTTAAGTACATGTTAACGTTTAGCTGTAATTCAAGCCATCC
>BMAT01006634.1:158493-168503 GCA_019649035.1 Elysia marginata
AGAGAGAGAGAGAGAGAGAGAGAGAGAGAGAGAGAGAGAGAGGTCTACTTAACGTTCTTTTTTGGTTACATTTTTAGCACAAGTTTATTAAAGATAATATCGGAAATACCTGAGGATTAAAAAAAAAGTCTTTTTAACAGCTGAAAGTCTTTCCACACTTGTAACAAAAAAAAACATTACATCCTATTGCTCAATAAATAAGCTTAAAGGTACTTTGGATATATCATACTGACACTTCCTTCTATATATCCCAAGGCACTTAGACCTATACCTAATTACATCAACGAAGATTTGCTTTCTTGAGACTATCTCACCAGAACGGGACGTACAGATAAGACATAAAAAATATGTTCCAACAACATGAGCTTCTATTTTGAGCATGCGCAATGTGCTTTCATAATAATGAGCCTGTCAATATCTTCCAATTGATTCCCACAATATATCGAACCGTTATCAGCTTGTGGTTATGCACATTCCAAGGAAAATTACCTCCTCCCAACGAGAGGCTTGTGTCGTACATGATTACCAGTAATCAACGTTTAATTGGTAATTGCCCGCACAATCTCTTTACAACTTAAAGCCTGGTTGAGCACTATATAAGCCTAGCGTCCCGGAGGCAGAGAGCAGGGGGAAGGGGGAGGGCAGGGGTGTAGTCAGCAGAGAAATGCAAAGCGCTTTCCCAATATATGTGTGTGTCTCTGTGGATATGTTTACGATGCAAACCTGTTTATTCTTTATTGCATGTACAATTCTTGTCGATCTGTAAGAAATGTAACCCTTTGTCAGTCTCTGAGGTAAACTCTGAGTGGGCGGTGGTGATATTTTGTAGATTCAGATGTCTTGTGGAATATTTTGCATGATTGTGTTTAACCGTGGTTTATTAGAGTTTCGACAAGAATTGAAAATAGTGTACAGTTAGTTGAAATTGATGATCCATTTACCATTCTCGGCGATCGGTAAGGAAATGTAATATTTTGTCAGTCTAAAAGGTATACTTTTTCTGGGCAACTTTGTGATAAATATTCTGTAGATCAGGGTGTCTCATGGAATATTTAGCATGTATGTGTTTAGCCGTAGGCAAATTAGTGTTTGATAAGAATTGAAAATACTGCGCAGCAAGTTAAAGTTGATGATAAGGGCAAACCACTGAGCTGCCCTAAAGAAATACTCATGAAACAATCTCATATTATTACGTTACTGTTAGTGGTTGTACGCCCAACTTGTGCAAAGTTAATGCTTTTATAGGATATGATTTATGACTTCAATTTAGTCATAAGTCTTTTAAACCATGAACGAAAGTGTCATTCCTATTGACTTGTGACAATTGAACATGTTTGCTATACAAATTATAATCAGTGAATACATTCAGTTAGAGAAAAGGAAAGAAGCACAGGTCGGAAACCACCCGAAATGAATCCAAAAAATGGCGCTAGAAGCTCGTGGGATATTTTTTTTCTTCTGAAGCCTCAAAACTCTTACCGTGTCTTCAAGCTATTGGTCTGCCGTCGACAGAAATTAAAAAAAGAAAACGAGAACAATTAGTTATCGATGTTGAAAACTACAAAGTGAACGTATATTGAGGGGAAAAAACAGTTTGAAATTTTTTTAAAAATGCAGCTAAGAAGCCTTAGTTAAAATATTTTTTTGGTATTTTTCTTTTGTATTAAGAATTTCGAAATTTCAAACACCACTTTGAGGAGATTAAGTGGATGAGTGATCGGAGTTTAGGCTAACTTGATATTGACGGATGCCTATGACGTAAAGGCTTTAAAATAAAAGCGAAAAACCTGAGAACAAACAGTCTGTAAAAATACAGCCCAGCCCTGACATTGTTCCATTAAACTTTATTTCAGTCACGTTCATAGTAAACATTGAGATGACAATCATTTCCAGAATAAAAAAAAACAACTTTGGATCTCGATCTTCATAAGCTTCGTTGGACACAAACAAAGAAAAAAATTATTCCTTGTTTCTTTCTGGGATCTTTTTTAGTTATTTATTTTATTACTTTTTTTTTGAGTTAACCATTAGCGGACAATTTGTCTCGGTTAGCAGCGTTAGCACTAAGACCAGAATTATGAGGTTTATTATTATTTGAAACTGGACGGTGAGATGGGCGAACTTCGAACCTGGTTAAGAACCTTAAGGCGTTTTGTTGTGAGTTGGTACCGCGATGTAGTAATAATTCAGTACCACGAGGGAGAGATGTAGCTATTGGATAACACTGACAACCAGCGGTGACACATCTTGTTTGAAATGCTTATACATATTATGATATTGCATTATCTAAGAGGAAGAAGCACGGTATTTAATTTTCGTTTTGTGTTATAATTTTCAATGTGTCCGCTATAGAATGGACAATTTCAAATTTGATTATCGTATTTTGTTATAATTATTAAATTGGCCGTTATTGAATAAACAATTCGATATTCAATTTTCGTGAAGTGTTGTAATTATTAAGGTGTCCGCTATAGAATAAGCAATTCAGAATTTAATTTTCGTTTTGTGTTATAAGTATTAAGGTGTCCTCCGTAGAATGGATAATACGAAATTTAATTTTTGTTTTGTGTTATAATTATTCAGGTGTTCGTGATAGAATAGAAAATTCTATAACTTTTATACATTTTGTTAACAGATACGTGTTAGAATGGATTGTGCTGTGTTTTCCTTTTTTTAAACACAAACTGCGTATTTATAATTTACAAAATAAAAATGGGAGGGGAGGGGTACAAAAGCACAATATTTTTTAAACTACATGGAGATAGTCTAATGCTAGCTAAATTTAGATAATCTCGTTTTAAAACAGTAGTTTTCCGGTGATATAATTACAACATTACTGGTGTCTATATAGCCTACTTTTTTAAACTAGTGTGCAACGTGCTTTTTCAATCCTTCAAAAACTATAGTAGTAGAAGTTTTATAACAGTGAACTTAAAAATTACATTGTGCTGGATCCTTTCCTGGATGTTTTCTATTGAAATAATGATTAAAAATAAATGGTAGAGGCAGCCATTGCGCGTTCAGTATAACCAAAATTCTTAGAGCATGTAGTTAACAGTAGACTTAATAAGTGAAAATTCCCGAAAGATATTTGCCTTGCGTATAACTGGAACCCTCTACTGATTGTAGCGCTGTCACATTTCGCCTGGCAACTCAAAGAAACATAGTTGAAACGAGGTTGCCAACTACTTTTCACAATAATGTAAATGATAAATATGGTTACAGTGTTCCCCCGCCGAAGGGAGTCTTATAACTTTACATATTTCCCCCAGCAGGCCTATAGACACCAGAGCCAATTCAACTCATATTTCAGAGCATTTCAGTACAGCTGTCTGTTAGGCGCTCAAACACTTATATTCAACAAATTTCAAGCACTGCCTTCAGCCAGGTACCAGGAAGCGCTGTTTCCTAAGGCAGCTACAATACGCAACTTGGTTTGGAATCGAACCAGCGAACTTAACTCAAGGTCCACTATATTCTATTGGTAGTCGCAGCCTCAAGATGTAAGAATCTTATATATAACTATACTTTACTCAAGACTAAACTTGCTTAATGGGAGTCTCAAAATGTAAACCCAGGATCTTAAATTAACTCAAGGTCCAATATATTCTATTGGTAGCAGCCGCCTCAAGGTGTAAGAATCTTATAAAACTAAACTTTCCTCAAGACTAAACTTATTCGAACGGTACCCTCAAGATGTAAACCTAGAACCTTAAATTAACTCAAAGCTCAATTCAGTGTATTACCAATCTTGACCTCATTATACAAGAATCTTAGAAAACCCCAAAATCTTGAATTCCGTCAAGGCTAAAACTTATTCGATAACTTGAAGCTTGATATAGAGACCCAACTATGTCACAACCCCCAAACCTAACGCTATAATCAATATAACTATTTAACTTTTCGTCTCAAGACCAGAACAAACTTCATAAACTGCATTTTCTATGGATCTCAAGATAAGTATAGAGGCCCAACTATGTCACAACCCCCAAACCTCAAACCAGTGCTCAACACATATAACTTTTCGTCTCAAGACTAAGACAATAGCTGCACTTACCAAACTTTGCACTTGGCTCCAGGCCTAAGACGTTCTATTTGTACTTTATTTCGATCGTTGTAGACATGGCATCGATAAAAATTGCCAATATGTCGCCACATAGCGTGATGTACGTATCAGATGAAAGCGGATACTACAGATGGATAGATGAAGGGGGTATGGGGTAGGGGCGACCTGACAAAAGTGATTACCATACCTTCTGAAGCGGTCATTATCTTATTACATCGCCAAAAGCCCCTTATTAGCTTGTCATACATGTCTGGCTTCTTCTATTCCTCTGATGTCAATAATATCTTTTTAGATGTCAGCTTGTTCAGGGACAATCAATACCATTCTGATCCTCTTTACGACAATCAGGCAATTTTAGTCTTAAAAAGTTGGAATAAATTGTAACCCCCCTTCCCTTTTCCTTCCTTCACCAGCCCTCACCTCTCCTCCCCCCTCCTTCCACCCCAGCCTCTCTCTTTCTCTCTCCCGTTATTTGCCTTTTCTTCTTCTCCTCCTTCTGCTCGCTTTGTTTTTCTAATCTCTTCATCGGTTCTTTGTCAATCACACACATGCACACACACACACACACTGTATCTATTGTTCCCATTTCTTTCGCCTATTAAGACATTGAAAGCAGCAGCAGCAGTAGTAGCAGGTCTGGAGCTAGAGGGCGTTAAGGACGAGTGTCTTTCTCTCCCTTGTACTTGGCCAGTCAAAGATACAAAATCGTAGGAGCCAGAAACGTCTCTATTGACTTGTACAATGATTAACTGTCATCGCTACTGTTAAGTTTGTTTGACATAGGCCAGGGCTTTTCTTCATTCCTTCCCACAAGGAAAAAAACAGAGCTGGCGTTGATTGTGGTCGTGAGCGTGTTTATTCAGAAGGTGAGAGGAAAAGTTTAATGCTTTGTAGAACATTCTGATTGGACAACAACGGCAACGAAGAACTAAATAAAGGAATGTGATTTCTGCCGCTGCCAGACAGTTTTGTGTTATCGTGCGTCAAGGTATGAATTATATCTAGACAGGCGTAGAAGTAGACGGAATTCTGAAATCATTTTTATTTACCACTACAACAGTATTGTTTGTGTTTAGGAAAAACAAAGACAGTTTCTGAGATGGCATTTCGTTTCCTATTCAGCCAACGGGACAACTGTGTTTACTTTGAGTTGTCATAATTAGATACGTTTTCACAAACGACGTATTGTAACTTTATCTAAACCTTACGGTTAGACATCAATTCGTAAATTTAAAAAAAGCAAGATCAATTTATGAATTATGCGTTATAGCTTATAGTCGAATCTAACAAAACCATTAGGGAAAACGTAAAAACCGACATTTTTATAACCCCGATTTCTTATCAACTAGAACCAGTATTGTTGTGAAACAAGTTTGCGGCTCAAATCATTCTCAATCGCTGAAGAACATAATTTAGAGGCTCCTTTTGCAGAATCAGATGGCTCTTTTGTGCGTCATTCGCTAGCTGCTAGGCTAAATAAAGCCCCCCATCTTTTGTTCGCGCTCTAGGTCTATATGGCAGTAGAGAAAAAAAATGATAGCTGAAGTACCAAGAGGAGGGCTTGAGCAGAAACGATCAAGGGCCATAATTGGATCTTCCTCCCTGCCAAAGACCTACCCCTCTACAGTGGGCAGCCGAGTCCTTCCATCGTAAGCCCTATTTTCGATAGACTTAGAGGGCGATTCTATGGACAATTTTGATAATGAATTCGCTCTCTACTCGGCACGTACTGGAAGGAGGAAACCTCAGACACTTAGAGCGTAGGGTTTATAATGGTGAATTCCTTAGAGAGTGTTTGTGTACCACTACGAGCGAGATGTCGACGAAGTGATTTTGGTTGAAAAGAAAAAAAAATATTATTAACAGCTTCATTGGCTTAAATTACCGAACGTCGCGAATACAACTATGTGGTCAGTACTGTTTTTTCCTGGATCTTGAACTGAGCAAAATTGTGATTGAGCCGTTGTTGTGAGGTTCGCACTAGATTTGTACACTTTTGTTACCTATACGTAATTATCCTGATACATATTTACTTCTTCCAAGTTGTCCATATTATTACTGATTGCTCCAAATTTCATCTGTGATATTTTGCTGAAATTATCATTCTAAAACTGTTGATACTTATAACTCATTTAAGGTTAAGTTTTAAACAGAATAGTCTTGACAGATACGATAAGATTTAACACACGCAAAAAAACTGAATTCAAAGTTCAGAGGCATGTTTTTGATCGTAAAAACTATGAGATAAACAACTGGACTAAATGTTTCTTGTGTAAAGAAAACTGTACGTTTACAAATAATTATGGTGGCTAAGCTTGCAGTAAAGCATTTGGTGTTTTCACGATTCTATACGAAAGGAAAGTTTTGCAGTGTTGATTTTGATAGCGACACTTCTCTATCTAATGGCATCATATGATTCAGAAATAAGATGGACACTGTTGTATAGTTTTCAAGCAATATTCTTTAACCTAGAATGCTGACTCTGATCTGAATGGTATATATATATATATATATATATATATATATACATATACATATATATATATACTGCAATATAATAGCGATAGCATGATGAAAAAAAAAAGAATACTAATAATAATAATAATAAAAATAACAACAATAATAGTGATGATAATAATGATAGCAATATGAAGACGAATAATATTGTTAATAATAATAAAAACAATAAATGATAATAATAATAGAAATAATGATTATAATAATAAAAAACAACAATAATTAGAAGAAGCATAGTAACAACCATAATAAGTATAAAAATGATAGTTATCAATATATAAAATGCGATATTTCATTTACTAAAACTGAAAAAAATCTGTATCAAAGAACAAGGTCTTTCGGAACACAAAACATAATTTAAATTGCTAGTATTTACCTTTTAATAGCATAACCATAATAATTTGTCAGCAAAGACTCTTCGAACCTACAAAACCTTTAAAATAGCATTTTGAATCGTAGAACTTCGTATAATTTTTCGTGTAAAAAAGTCTGAAGCTAGATGGAAGGAACAAATCGACTGTTGCGATACATATTAAATCAAACAACGAACTTTACGGCATTGCTGTGTAAAAACACGGAATGATGGAAGCCCGTCACAGTTTAGACGATAATCTTCTGAATGTGAGACCTCGTTCTAAGGACTTCTTGCGAGTGAAATCAGAAGAGCTTAGCTGTGCAGGCCCTGTGAAGGATAGGCATGCCAAAAAGGACTCGATGACCACAACATGTCAGAAACACCCATCAAATATGCAGCATCATCAGCCGTTACGGTTTGTGCCCGATATTCCTCGCGGATGTAAACAGGAAGACCATGAACAAAGTAATTTACTTTATCATTTCGGTATGAAGCCGCAGGTGCAACCAGATAGCAATTTAGAGAACCCAACAGAAAATGTTGCTACCAGGCTAAATACACTGAACGTCCCTCAACCGAAGGCATCGATCTGTACGCCCTCGGCGTTGATGACAAAGCAGCATATTCAACGAAAACATCAGCAGAAGCTTACCAGGCAATCGGTTGTCGAGGAATCAACACCAGGCAATGGGGCTGGGACAAAGGGAAACGGAGGCGGAAGAGAATGTAACGGTGGAACAGGCAGCGGGGGAGAGATTTTAGACAAAGTAGAGCAACTTACGAGACAGTTGGTCCGTGTCTGTGTTGGAAAGCGCAATTGCTCTTTAGACATGGGAGAGGCAGCCGCTATCCATATCAGCGTATCACCGAAAGTTATTGAAACGAAGAAGAAAAGTCCAAACTCCACATCGTCTTTCAGGTTTGGTTCAGGTAAAAAAACATCGACGGAGAAAGGTGCGAGCGCGGAGGGTGTCCGGAGAGAACAGAACGACACGAAAAGTAACAACCTTGACGTCGTGGAGGCCCCGCTGAAAGCGTTCTTCTTGAGGAATAGAAACAACACGTCATCGCTCCGCGGCGGCAAGAAGATCACGGGCGCGCCGGGAGAAGAGGCTGCCAGTCTGGCCGCGGCGTACACCGAGGAGGAGAAGTATCCGTGGGGAAGACGTCTAGAGGACGCACCTTGGCGGTCTCCAATGTACTCTGTGATACCTGACCACCGCCAGCGTTGTACCCGGTGCTTGACTTACTTCCACTTCACCGCCGTGAACGTACCCGAGTCTAACAACACTGGCGCTAAGCGCGGTGGCGATACAGCTGGTGGTGGTAATACACGAGAACCCACGAGTCGAGGCCTGTCAGCGTCTCAGTCAGTCCGGTCGAAGAGAGCGAAGCTACAGAAAATGAAAAGCTTGCAGTCCAAATGGGAAGCAAGGAAGGGCCAGTTGTATCACACGAAGAGTGCGCCGTCGACCAGAGAAGATGATCCGAGTGAAGACCACGTAGAGCACGCGCGACTTAAGGTCAGGCACAGCTGGGCTAAGTACGGCCAACATAGTTATGACTCTCGCATGGCTTTGGCCGAGGATGACGAAGATAATTTATATTCAACGAAGAACAGCTCGCCTTCGTCCAATTTCCTTCGACCGCCGTTATCGGAAGGCCAAACTTTGATGTTACGAGAGAATGAGGCCCGACTTCTTTCCCAAAAAACTTTACAAAAAAATCAAGAAGTATGCATGGACGAAAACGTATCGAAAACTTCGCGTGAACATGATTTGGGTCCTTGTATAAGTAAGATAGCTGACGGAAATGAAAGGGGCACATCAGCCTGTTATGGCCAGACTGGATCCGAGTGTTCATCACACTCCACTGAACTACGTGGTCATCCGGTCAGTATTGTTGTTGAGGACGCATTTCCAACCAAAAAAAGCTCCAATCATTTGACCAGATCCAACAGCTTTCGAGACAAAAAATTGGAAAATCCAAAATTGCATCGGTGTTTATCAAAGAGTGAACACCATGCACACAACAGTTGTGAAAACAGCAACGACTACCATGATAGAGACAAACAAGACGCCAGACTTCTTCAGCCTGGCGACAAGCCTGAACGTCACTATAGCAGCCTGAGCGTATCACCAGGTCTTCTCGTCAAGCAGAAGAGTTTGCCACTATCTGGTGATGATACGGCAGTCTCCAGAGACTCCTCAGAGATTGTAGGAGGCCCGTGGGTTTTCACAAACGTTGCAGCCCCAGCAAAACATAGCACTGGCAAAGGTGAGTCTCCTTCTAAATCCACACTTTCTCATATTTGGCAACATTCAGTTGACATTCTGATAGCGTTGTTAGAAAGATTTTAAAGGTATGAAATTAGCAGTGGAGAGGTGTAGGCTTTCAAGAGAAAAAACCCGAAATGTCTGCCCTTAGTATGATTCGAACATTCGACTTATAGATGCTGCGGCACCCACATGGTATAAGCTATGTTTCTCTAAGTGCCAAGGCGGTGGGTGCCGAGGCATCTATAAGTCGAAGCTTTGCTTCATACTAAGGCCAGACGTTTCATACCTTTCAAATCTTTCAAGCTTGTGATTGCGCAGTGGCTGCCTCCACTATTTATTCTGGTAGCGTTGTAAGTTGTTCTTTTATTGTGTAGTAATGGCGGTCCGTTTGTTATCGGCTATTTGATGTAATTTAAAAAGTCTTTTGTGTGTCTAGAATTCCATCTCTCTATTTGGGCCGATGTATGTCAAACATAATCATCATAAAACAGCTTTAGGGAGGTTTCCTATGTTTAATAAACAAATCAGTGCTTCAAGATGCCTATTTAAGTGTCGATGTTATCGCTAAAGATATTTAAAAAAAAAACAACATTTAAAAAATGTTAAAAAACATTAAATTACTTTAGTTGGTTTATCTAAACCGTTAAACGTTCACGTTCAAGATCATTCATTTTATCTTACCTTTTATCAAAGAGAATTGAATAGTGAGCAAGAGGGAGAACTGAGCCTAACTCTCTGTGACAACAGTGCTAACAAAAGCGTATGTGAATATAGCCGGTAAACAAAGCACAAG
>BMAT01006634.1:256677-270189 GCA_019649035.1 Elysia marginata
TTAAACAGAGCTCCTAGATAAAGCCGAGCAGAAAAATCGCATTAGTAGTGCTAGACAGGGTCGAAGAAATCTAAAAATTGATGTTAAAAAAAAATAAAAGATAAAAAAAAATAAAAGGCCAACATGCCAGAGGAGATAGAGAAATAAAAAGTGAACTAATGTATATACTTTTGATATACAGTGGAAGCCCTCAATTTAGATCCCACTTCAGTAAAGACCACCGATTTTATGTGACTTTAATTTTGAGGACGTCCACTTACATTGGTTCTATTAAAACAGCCCCTGAACTAGAGCCCCCCCTTTTATAAGATCTGTTTTACCAGCATGTTCCACGTCTTTATTCAGGGGTTTTATTGTTTAGTCCAATAAACGGATAAATATTTTAAAACAAATATGTAGCTTCTTTGTCTATTAGTCCATATTCGTGAGTTTCGTCCACCTGACAAGAAGCAAAATGTATGAAACAAGATATTAAGCTACCTACATTTCTTTTACTGTCTCTGTCTCCCCGTCTCTCTCTCTCTCTCTATCTCTCTCTCTCTCTCTCTCTATCTCTCTCTCTCTCTCTATCTATCTCTCTCTCTCTCTCTCTCTCCTTCCTTTCCTCTGTTTCATTTCATCTCACTTTCTATTTATTCTCATAACTCCTCTCCTTCCCGTTCTATTTTCTGTGCCTTTCTCTCTCTTATCTTTTTTTACGACTAGTCATTTTTCTAATGAAAACAGAAAAGCCTTTTATTTAAGATAAAAACAAAGATCTTTTTATCACTAGATACAAGCCATAACTTTTATTTTCACTTCATCCTTGAACTGTTGACGTTCAACAAGATGCGACGATTATGGAAATAAGCCATTTTATCAGGATCTTCAATCTTTGAGGGTTCACATCTAAAGGCATTTGCATAGAAAGTAGCTTTATTTCACAGAGCCTATATTTCCTGCAAAATTGCAAAGCAGATTTTTCGCCCTAATAGATGCTAGTATTGGGTCGTTTGTCTTTCATGTGAGAAGTGAGATTTTTAAGGTTGAGATCATGGGAAAAAATATCTTAGGTTCTGCAGTGAGTTTGATGCAAATTCAAAGAAAAAATAGAAGAAATTTGAAATAAAGAAATCTTTTAAAACAAGAGTAAATTTTTTAAACTATACTTACGAAAGAACGGGTGATAATTCTAAGGATGAGAGAACGATTTAAAAATGTAACCAACACAGATATATTCGAAGGAAAAATAACAAGACATAGAAAAAAAATTAATAGAGGTGGACAATGACGAGCCGGAGGGAAAAAAAACAGGAACTGGAAGAAAAACAAAAGAAACTTTATTAAAGACTAGTAGCCAAAGAGATGCGCAATGTTTTAGGACAGACAGAGACCTGGAACCGAGTAGGACAAATCAAACACAAGACAGAATTTTGACTTATAGAGTGAATAACTATAACGTAAAAAATGTATTCGTTGCTCTCGAATTTAAGAGGGAGACTAATTTATAAATTGAGCATCCTGCGTCATTTCATGATTAAGACAATAAAAAATAGTATCACTTTGATGGGCTCGTACTTAACATTAGCCTGAGCGACTTGCGACTGATTTACCCTGATCGCTTCACAGTCCTTATTTGCATTCAGGTTATCAGAGAACTTGCGCGTCGACGACGATAACGCATGACGTAATTACACCCATAGGTAGCGTGGTTCTTAAAAAGACGATAGGCTAACGGCCTCAACAGCCCATCCGCCATCTTGGGTTTCCTCCGCTATGGGCTTCATACACCTGAGCGGGCTCGTAGTGCATAAAATCTAATAATTTTTTAAAATCTCTCTGTAATACCAAGTCAAAAAAAAAACTTGAGACTAGGGTCTCTCTATAAACGAGTCGCATTACAATAAACTCTAATTGGAAAAATTACCTTTTTAAATTATATTTATTACTTTTATTTTTTTTTTTTAATGAACACAAGTTTGAATATCTTTTCACAAAGCATTATTGACTTTAAAACATTTTTTATTGGAATTTTTTTTCCACAAATACCTTTGAATGACAATTGCGACTTCCGACTTGTTTGTAGAAGTTAAGAGAAAATTTCCATTAAGACATCCTTACAAGTATGGTTTTCTTTTTAGGTTTTCGTTTGTTTGCCAAACCGATACCTTCAAAATTGTTGTATTTGCAGCCACTGCACAATCAAAGGAGCAAAGTGGCGACATGGTATAAGCTATGTTTCTCTAAGTGGCAAGGCAGTGAGTGCCGAAGCATCTATAGGTCGAAGGTTCGAATCATACTAAAGGCAGACATTTCGGCATTTCCACTTAGAGCCTACTTCTCTCCACTGCAAATTTAGAACTGTTAACGTCTTCCAATCCTCTCTATTTTTATGACTATTTTTTCCCTTCATTATAGCTACATGACTTGTATTTAACGAAAGCCCGTTGTTTCTCTGCCGTCGCTTCATGCTGTTAACCTGAATTCTTGTATTTTCGCAGATCGGTGTGACGGACAGCTGGGCGGTCTGTCCAAGATAGCAAGACAAAGTCACAAGGACTCCAAGGTAAGCCCCTGTAAATGCTCCCAGGCCAGAGACCCGGCCACTGTGCCGCCCACTGAGTGACCTTCGAAACGCTATCTAGTGTTGTTTTTGTTTTTTTTCGCTGGTGCTGTTTGTGTTGTAACTTTAAGGCAGCGATCATACTGCGTACAGTCCAATGCTGGGCTGGATACGGACCGGGCGCACTATGTTCGCGGCCTAACGATCTTCAGTACAATCAACTGGTGTGTTTTTTTTTCTTTTCTTTTTTAAAATTTTTCTGGATATGTTTGTGGAGCAGCGTGGCTCAATAGTTAGCGTGTCGGACTTGTGATCCGCTGGTCGCGTGTCCGATTCCCAACCACGACGCGACCTGTAACTGTCTGAGTAAAGCAATTTATCCACCCCACAATTTTCTTAGTTCACGGACCTGTAAAATGGGTACCCGGCTCTGAAATATGAGTTGAATTTGTTTGTTTTTTTCTGTTAACCTTCTGGGGTAACTATACATGTAACATCTTGAGACTGCCTTCTGCGCTGGAAGACTATAACCACATTTTTAGACACGTCGATATTATTGTCTCTTTGTATGCCAATGCTGTGTTTGCTATACGTTCCATAATTATGCAATCGCTAATCCTAAAGTTGATCGCTTTTCCCTGTGCCTGTCCTATCTGTTATGTCTTTGACTCGGTGCATTACTGGGGGGGCGGCGGTTATAATGTTCACTTTCTTGTCTAACCCTCTGCTCATAAGAGACGTGAGGGAGGCACTTCTCTCATTAACAATCCATAATGGGAAATGAATCTACCTGTGTCACCGCGGAGACAAAAAGAATGTACGAAGTCTTGGACTGGCCTTTGTTTATTTCTTTTTTACATTGCAACTGGAATCACTTTCAAGTCAATTCTTTTGCTAAAAAATCTTGCTTATAAAAAGAAAATGTTGAGCAATGATTTCCTTTTTGTGAAGTCCGCGTTTGAGACGATAGTATTATTGATATCCTGCAGAATGATTTGTGCGTACTATTCGATAGGAAATAAAAATCACAGTTCAAAAGTACTTCTTTCACTTATACCAATCTTTATTAAGTTATGTTGACATCAATAATTGCAAAAACAATGATGGTCTGCAATCTTTAAAAAAATATAAAGAAATCATGTCAATAACAGTATCAATAGAAGCAACAGAAGTAGCAACCTGTAATTCTGAATCACAATGGCTTAACAATCAACAAAAGTTACCTCCATTGAAAGGTCATCAATTCAAACAAGATGAAAAGAAAAAAAAAGTTAAAACAAAAAATCAAATTAAAATGCAACAATAGTGCGCGGACTTTTAAGTCTCTACAGATTTTTTTTCTTTTCTACTTAAAAATCTTTTGAAAAGAACCACCGCCAAAAAAAAAATTAAAAAAAAAAAAAAACAGCGTTGGACTCCGATGAATCTGTTTTGAAAAGAAGTTTTTAGGAGAAATCAAAACTTTGAGTACAGATGATTCCATCGAGTGTCTTAACGTGTTGGCCAGATGATGGATGGATGCTAGACGCTATTGCCAATGTAGCCTCTAGCCAGCAAAAGGCTTTGCTCCCTTCACATCACTTCTTCTCTTTTTTCTTCCGCTCGTGTAGGACTCTTTTCTTATCTATAATACAGATGGTCTTGCGAAAAAAAAACCATACCTACCTGTTTATACCGTGTGAGCCGATGTATCATTGCTTTTATCCGTAAAGGCGAAGCTGGTTTTGTATTAAAAAAAAAGAGTACATAGTTATGAAATTGAAAGGTTTGTTTATTTTATGTGTTTGTTTGTTTTTATTTCCATGTGGTTTATTGTACTTTCCTTTATTTCTTGCTTTTACCTTTATCTGAACGCTCTCTCGCGCGCGCTCTCTGTCTGTCTGTCTGTCTCTCTCTCTGTCTGTCTGTGTGTCTGTGTGTCTGTCTCTGTCCCTGTCTCTCTCTCATCTCTCTCTCTCTCTCTCTCTCTCTCTCTCTCTCTCTCTCACGCACAACTCCTCAGTAGTGTTCCCAATGCTAATTTTCTCTTTCATTTGTCTTTTTTTGTGTGTAACTATTTTTTTTACTTCAAATCTTCCAGACACTCCTTTTTTCCAATCTCCTCCTGAGCTTTAGATCCACAGCATCCTTCTTTCTTTCCATGCCGTTATCCTCCTTTTTTCGTTCACTTCTCCATCAATTAATAACCCATCACCGGATATTACACTCATCCGTTTTTTTCTGGGCATCCTCATTCTTCATCCTGATTTCTTGCCCCCCAAGTCTGCCCCTCAGCGGTGGTCTACAATCTACTCTGATGTGCCGACCAGTTGTATAATAAACAATAAATGATGAATCGCTAGCATCTCTCCAGCCGGCATACCTTCCTCTCGCGAGAGCATCACCAAATGAGAAGGGAAGGGAGGGCGAGCATCGGCAACTGTCACCACCAATAAAGTCATGTCAGTGTTTCGTGTTTGCTGGCTAAAAACAGACTGATAGATAGATAGATAGATACATACATACATATTTAGATAAACAGATAGGTAGGTAGGTAGATAGATAGATAGATAGATAGATAGATAGATAGTTTGCAGGTAAATGTTTGCAGTACAATGGTAAAGAGTGCTCGACGGGTGGAGCGAATTAAACAAACTAGAATATTACCTGAAAATTCTGCCAGTCGTTGCCATTACAAAATGGCTAAGGGGTAGATATATAGATATATAGAAAGGTAGGTAGATAGATAAATCGATAAGTAGATCGAAGGATAGATAGATAGATGGATAGATAGATGGGTAAGTAGATATGTTTAAATTCTAGTCGTCTCTTTTTGTTCAAACACCAAAATGTTGAGCACTTTCCTCTACTGTACAAACACTAGATTTCTACGTAAGTAGATAGACAGATAGATAGATAGATAGATAGATAGATAGGTAGATAGATAGATAGATAGATAGATAGATAGATAGATAGATAGATAGATCGATTGATAGATGGAGAAAAAGAGAGAAAGGTAGAGAGAAAGAAAGAGATAGAAAGAAAGAAAGAGATAATCAGATAAGTAGATAGATATAGGGAAGAGAAGAGAAACGAAGAGAGTGAGAAAATAATAGTTGATTGGTTTGGGTAAGAGAGTTTGTTAATCTATTGCATATGGCTATTCGTTGTGTAACTAATAAACTGTGACAATAGTTTATTTTGTTAATTTAAAATAAAAAGAGTAAAAATTTCGTGCTGAAAGTTTTTATTATGGAGGAAAATGTTACGATTCGTTTCCAGTTTTTGAATTATTAAAAGCATTATGCTACAAACTCTGCTGTTAACATCATACATTAGTTGTCATCGATAAAACTCCAGATGACTATGGTACATAAAATATAAAAATGTTGAAGGATCGATACAGAGTCAAAGATCATACTACCCTTATCTACCGTCCTTGACAAATTAATAAAATGAAAAGCTTTGTGAACTAGCACTCGAAAATTTGACAAATAGAAAGCTGTTGCAAACTGGACTTTGTTATGAACAATAGAGCCGTCTCTAGTTATAATGGACATCAACCATAAAGTGCATTATCAAATCGTGAATTGGTGTGTGGTTTAATTTAAACACGTATCAGTCTGCTCACTAACCTGTACTACTACCCGAATCATTATTATCGAACTGACAATTATGAAGTGATTTTATTTTATTTTTTTTAAAAATCAATTTTATTTTTTTTTTACACTTTCTTTATCCCTTTCGGAAAATTTGACTTCGTCACTCAGCGTAATTCAACGTAATCGAGTCACTCAGATGCTACTCGCACTAAGTGTTACAATAAAATTCTAAACGTCAAGTCGATATAATATTATTAATAATTCACTTTGGGTAGTGTAATTTTTTATATGGTAAAGCAGACCAAAAAGTGCAGAGCGCCTAACTTCAGCTCATAAGGGCTGCTGTTGGTTGGTTGTTTGAAAAAAATGTCTTTTTTCAATTACAAGGTTATATCAGAGACGGCGCTTGGGACAATTGAGAGCGTGCTGTTACACTGTGATGTAAGGAGCACTTGCATACACCACACCCAGTCACATTATCCTGACCACCGGGCCGACCAGACTTAGCACTAAATGCATAATGCCAGACACCAGGCGGAACAGCTACTAATACCAATTTTAAAGTCCTTGGTTTGACTCGGTCGGGGATTGAACCCGTACCTCCCGATCTCTGAGCGAGTGTCTTTACCGCTAGACCACAGAGACGGTCATAAGGACTGCACGCGACAAACCAAGTGCATGCAGTATCTGCAGTGAAAACCATATGAGAGAAACTGCATTTGGTTTTTTCACTTCATACGGGGTGTGGGGGGGGGCAATTTTATTAAGCTCATAAAACGATGTTAAATTTACTTTAACCGTCGTCTTCAGTCCACTATTCCATTTATTTTGTTTTATCTTTCACCACTCACCATCCATCGGGTGCTTGAGTTTGTTTCGATGTATTCCAAAAGTTGAGCTTCAGTTTGTTTTGGTTTGTTAGTTGGTTTGTTAACTCTTGTCATATAGCTAGCTATGTTCACGTTGTAGCTATATTGTGATAAGTTTTCTTTTTAAAGTCAAAGGTGTTACGTTTTCAAATTTTTTTAAAACCGTTTTTAACAAAGAGGGCGTCTTTTCAATCATGAACTCAGCACATTAAAGGAAAGTGGCAGTTAGGTTTAATTAGAATCACTCACTCATTCCCTCACTCACTCAATTCTTTTTCTTATTCGTTTACTCATTCATTCTCTCATTCTCTCACTCATTTACCGACTATCTATCGTTTGTCTGCACTGCTGCTTTCACCATAGCTTTGCACTCCTCTCTTTTTTGTAGTATAAATGCATGTTCTGTTTTTCCTGATCCAAGTCTTAGTTTTATCTCATTTGGATGCTTCTGATATTTATTGGCCCAATTATTTTTTTCTTAAATGATGCATTTCATTTATTTACATCAATTTTGTATATCATAATAAACGATAATATGAAAAATGTTTTTACCATGTACCATGTCTAACATTAATGATTTTTAACAAACGTTCAGGCTCTTTTCAAATAATTGTTTAATTCTCCAATTCAAAAGAAGCGATCTCGCCATTTCTGTTCAGATGGTCTTAAAAACCTTTCAGCTCAGAAATAAGATGTGGTACAATACCATGTTTTCGGCCTAAGGGTAAACAAAGACTATCGATATCGACAAATTTATTGTCTCGGCTCCAACGGCAGATGGTCAACATATTATCTTGTAAACCGTACAAACCCAAGTGAAAACGAAATGCAAGCTCGTGTGGTTTCCAGATTTGTTACAACGCAAGTCTAGGTTGCTACAGAATTAACCTTACATCATGAACTCTAAGCAGCAGATCTACCTAATATATATAGATGTAGGTCCTTTCCGGGGCGATGCCTCAAGCTTTTCCTAGGTGAAATCTATGAGCATGACTTTCCAGCCGTCTCATGCTCTTTCTACGTACAATACTAGATTTTATGCGCTGCGGCCCGCTGAGGAGGACGAAGCCCATAGCGGAGAAAATCCAAGATGGTTGATGGGCTAACGGAGCCTGTCAGCCAATCGTCTGCCGTAAATCCCGCGCTACCTATGGGTTTTATTGCGTCATACGTTATCGTCGTGGGCGCGCAAAGTCTCTAGTACTCCTTGTTCACCCACTAACTCGCCTTCAGGCTCAGTTACTCACATTGTGCCCCCCCCCACACACACACCACACACACAGACAGACTAAAGGTAGCTCGAGTGGTTTCACAGTAGCAGGAAACAATAAATATGAAAACTAAGCGCTGGGCTTCTACATAGGAATGGGACTTTGATAGCCTATTATGAACTCGAGGGTAGACCTCTCAAACTTCCAGGTTATAGTCAAGAGGTGGCCACCTTAGGCTTCTGCTAAAAAGGTTAGCCATAACATTGCCTCTGTGCAAAATAGGTACCATTGAGGTTATTTACTTTAGTCAACACTTTCAGTACTATGACTTACGCAATGAGAACACCCCAAACACCAGAACTATCTAAAGCATCTTATGTTTTCAAGTCTAGAAAATTTGGCATGTATTATATTCAAGGTGACTTTGCAGAAAAAGAACTAATGCATTTGAGTTTTAAGCTTGTTCTCTAACTTTGAACACTTTTGTTGTAATGGGTTTGAAATTGTAAGGTTTTTAAAACTTTCTTTAAAGCTATATTTACATCGTGAGTTTGATTAGGAGTTAGTCGCCTTGTGTCTCGCAAATAAACAAACAGTAATCAAATAACTAGAATAAATGCCTCACCTTAAAGAGACAGAAGAATGACAATTAGATTCCACCTCTAAGAATGAAAGGCTTTGCATTGATTATAATAAGAGTAATACCGTAGTTCCTATGATTGTCGTATATTATTGTACCTTTTTCTATGTTGGAGTACTTTTGTGAACTTGTTAATAGACCTACAGTGGTCTTTCTTGTAAACGTGTAGAGTTTTGGTCTAGACTCGCACCCTACACGTCTATCTTATCTCTATTTTAGGACTGCAAAATTTGTGTGGAGAAAGGCCTTCCAAATAGTGCACCGACTTTGATGCGATTTTCACCAGAATGTCCGTATAAATTTGCTGCATAAGTGTACACCCGTTGATGCTTAGGTTAATTTTTTTGTAGAACCAAATATTGAAAATGTGATTTGTTTTTTTAGTTGTAAGCAATTCCAAAGCTACCATCCCCTGTTTCTAAAAGTTTCAAAACAAATTCCTGCTTCCATATTGTGATTCCAAACCGAAAAAGGTGTTTTTCGAATCGAGAAGATTCAATCATATCTACAACAATGAAAGTAAATTCTCGGCTCTAGATCTAGATTCTAGATTATCCTGGATATTGAAGTGATCTGTGAAAAGGTATGCTTCAAAAGCTATAATATATCGTATATTGTAACCCCCCTCACACACACACACACCAATCTTTCCCTCTTGAGAAGGAGTTAATTATCTCATAATTGATTCCTCAACTTCAAAGGCCCTGTATATAATACAACCATCAGAACCTCTCGACTGACGGCGGATGGACTTATCATGCCGGTGACATACGCCAGGTGTTAGAGAAATCTAAATAAAAACAAACTCCGCCTGGTTTCTGTGAGGGATGCTTGATGTAGGCTAGATAGATGACTTTTGTCCTTTTTCTCTCCCCCCTTGTTTCTATGAACCGTCTTACCTACAAGATGTTCAGGTGTATAGCTTTCCCAAAGCAAGAGGAAATAAAGGTGGTCTTTTTCACAGATCTGAAGTGTAGGATCCTGACCTAGGGATTTGCGATTTCCCGTCCCAAATTTTATTCCCTTCCTCAGACCTGTTTCCCTGCTGAGTATTGTAAAACCCTGATCTGTGACTGTAATCCGGACTTCCCCCCGTCCCCCTTCCCGTAGCCACTCGGTTCACCTGTTCAGTTAGATCTAACCTGACGTTCTCTGCATTTCAAATTATGCGATTGAGGATAAAGGTAGCAACAGTTACTCGGTTGCATGCAGTTTTATAAATTTAAAATAAGCTTTTTAATCTAATATCGACAAGCTATGTTGTGTATAAAACGTGCTTGTTTTATTCGTGGTTGTGGTTAAGTGGTAACTGTACATTTTGTTTCGTGGTCTATTCCTGCAAGGACAATTTATTACTTTTATCATATTTTCTTGAAGTAGGTGCCAATTCGGAATGTTAAAAAAGATTACGAAAAAATGTTTACACTAATCAATACGATTAGTTGTAAGTGTTTAATTTAAAGTGTGATTTATTATAACCTGTTGGGTTATTTCTTTATTTTTTATGAGCTGCATACCGTGTGCTTTAAGTTAAAAGTTGAGTGATGAATGTATAAAGGTGATAAAAATGATAGTGAATGAGATAGTTGAATGATAGTTCTGCCCCTGCTGTGTATTTTGGTCTATAATACAGACCTTATATTGCAACCTTAAGCATTACTTTGCTTGTAAACAAGATTACGTTGCCGTAGGACTGTAACAATACTTAATTATATTTATTTTAAACAGAAATAAAAAAAACAATTATATCACAGTCCGATATTTTGTCAGAAACAAACATATTTAAAGTCTAAAAAAGCGTGCTTCTATAGTTTTCCATTTTTCAAAAAAAAAAAAATAATAATGGCTGCGGTTCTGTCCGTCCCACCATTGAATTTATCAAACAAACCGTCAATATACATGTTATTCATTGAGAAATTTATAATATGCAAACTGAACAGCATTATTTATCCATTGGCCAGTCCTTACTGCATCCAGTAAATCGACATATTGATTAATCTGCAAAGAAGTAAATATTATTATGTTAGCTTTGAGAAAGTGACGGTGTTTTGCTTTCAGATTTCCAGCGGTAGTTGATGTGAATACGAAATAATATCTGTAACGTGTAGGCTGGTATACTCGCATGTAAAAAATATAACGAAAACTACTCAAATAAAAATTGTTCTTGTTGAAATTGAACGCATTTTCTTACTTTTACCTTAAACTTACTGTGATTCAAACTTCCCATTGCATACATTAAGTTAAAGCGAAAACGTGCAATCGATTAAGGGTAAGCAAAAGGTATTGGCACCTAGCATTTTTGTATTCATATCAATACTTTTGTAACATTTTAATTTTGTTTAAACGTAAAAAAGGTCTTTCTTTTTTAATAAAAAATAAACTAGCTATTAAAATGAAAACTAGATGAAATAAAAATTTTAGACTGGGTTAAAGATCTTCCTAATCTCTCAATCAATAAATTATTCACTGCCTCTATTAAGCCAATTTCATCCCCAGGAGTGGGTAAGAAACCGTAATTTTTCAAGTCAAATATAAGGTTGTCAAATGTTTTGATTTATTTGTTTTCCATTAAACTTTAGTTCTCAGAGATCTGTTATGGGAGTATTTAAGTATTTCTCTCACAGGTGGTAATTTTTATGAGAAGTCTATAGTCTACACTAATTATAAAATTAAAACTAAATTTTGTATACAAGCTTTCAAGCTACAAACTAACAAACAAATTATTTCAAAAACCTGTAGCATAACAGCATGGTCTAGTGGACACATACAAAGAATAAATTTGTTCTGTCTTTCTGCCGTCTCTTACATACACGATTTAATGGGCCGCGCATATAACATTTAAGGGTAAACATGCACCATATATCTCTTTCCTTTAATAGCTTGTGACATTTTTTTAGCCAGGCCTAGCCTTCACTCTGATATAATTATTTGTATGCTCTGTGGTTCGTTTTTTTAATAACACTGGTAGAAGGGGGAGGAGAACCGATGAATAATTATCACATGTTTACACACACTCAGAAAACATGGTTTCTTGGCGGTAGATTTATTAGTTTCTTGATTCAACACAGAGTAAAAGCTTTTTTTTTGTATGTAAAAGTTTATTGTAGAAAAAAAATTATGAGGTTGTGAAGTAGTTGTAGCAATGTTCATACAACGCAAAATAGCGGAGAGTTATAATTATGCATCGCTGCTTCCTTTTTGTTGATCAGGGGGTTTTACCTATGCACCTTGACAAGTAGCTTTGCAGAGTTGTCATTTTTTATCCAATTAATTTCCCTAAAATATAGATATATATTGAGGAGAGGGAGAAGGGCGTACGAAGGAAAAGACAAAACGTTGCTCTAAAACTAAAGGACTATAAAATGAAGCATAAAATTGCTATATAAAGTTGGGGTTTTTAGTCGCTTACTGTAGTGCAGCATGGATGTGCAATGGTGGTGGGTTTGAGGGGGGGGAGGATATGACAGACAATGATGCTCAGGTAGAGAGAGAGTGATGGAGGAAGAGATGGGAGAGAGAAAAAAGGAAAGAAATGGACCGAACGAGGATGTGGTATGTAGAATAAAAGAAGGAAAATGCCTATCAGAAAAATAAGCGCCCATCGAGTTTTTAAAAACAATCTACGGAGAATCGAAATACATACGTAGTTGCAGATGAGGAGAGAAAGGAAGGGTGAAGAGGATTACATTTTACTTGCCTAGATAAGCGTGCCGTGCAAGCAGAGTTGTTTTTTTCTCTTTGGTATTTTTTTTTCCTTTTTTTTCGATGATTCCCCTTTATATTTGTATCGCGGGAACATGCCTACAGTGGGGTTTGTCTCTCGGAATAAAAAAAAATCCCGCTGGAGATATGATCTACTACACTACAGTGAGTATACGTCTTGATTGAAACTCTGAGGCACCAAGTCAAAACAAGTTACCTTGAGTTTTTTCGGAGTTGGAAATAACAAAAAAAAAAGAAATACTAGAAGGGTAAAGGTGCATTATTCTTACAATATTATTAAATTAATTGCACCGGCCTTGTACACAAGATGCGACTCATGTTATGTATAAAGTAAAAGTTAAAAAAAAATATAGCGGAAGAGCTCACTTACTTAAAAACAAGCGAAGTATCATTGCTTTCGAATGGTAGGCTGTGCATTTCACAGCTAGCTCCAACAACACGATATGCTTAATACTTTAGCCGAGAAAAAAATTATTAAATTCAATTTTTTTTTCACACGTATCTTTTACAATTTTAAATGGCCTCTCTGGTTAAGGTTTCCAATAGATAAACAAATATAAATTGAAAGATTGAAATTTTAAAAAGTTTGTGATAAGGTATGAAAGTTTGAATAGATCCAGTTAGGAAGGACATAAGTTAATTGCTACTTTTACATCATAACCATGTTTGTAATTTTAAACATAAAGTTGTACAAAAACAAAGTTATTGATGCAAATGGTTTTGTTGGTAGAAATTTTTTAAATATGTGACCAATTATTTTAAAGAAAGAAATTTACCATCATCTTAATGTGCCACATTTCTAGGGTAATGTTTTCAGTGTAAGAAATTAATCTCTAAGAAACATACGCTAAAGAAGTTTTGTCCTTTGTGAGGCATCGGGCTTATACATTACCATTATTAAACTATCGAATGATATCACTCACGTGACCTTCCCCTCTCTCCTCCT
>BMAT01006634.1:341873-352431 GCA_019649035.1 Elysia marginata
CTTCTTCTTCATCTTCTTCTTCTTTCAATTCAGAGGCCGATGAGATCTTCGGCTCATTGTACAAGTACAAGTAGTAGAATTCTCAGGTGATCTTTGACTCGGGATGATTCCTGAGTAAACTATGTTGGTGATGTTGAGTGATGAAGGGTGAAGACGCTACCTCAGATTGTTAAGATTTCGACAGTGTAGCAGTTGGTATTTTGTGGGGTTTTTTTTTCAAACTGCGCGTTGCAAAGAGGCATATTGGCGGATGTGCTGGGTTAGTTCGATTTAAATGATGGCTCAGGGGTATATCTCGATTCCTTCATCTGAAGGTTGCTAGCAGTTCTTTCCTTGGTCTGTAAAAAATTGTTCTCCTAACAAAGGGAAAAAAGAAAAATTCTGTCACAGGGTGTTTATTTCTCTGCCTTCGTTGTCTCAGTTTCCTTTTTTCATTAAGTCATAAGTTTTTAACGCTCTTATGTTAAAAATCACATGGCTGTGTATCCATTCAGTAGGTTGGTGGTAAAAATGACTAAAGCTTTGGGTATCAGTTTCTTTTAAATTCTGAATACTTTTAGCTCGCTTAGTAATTATTCAATAAACATATTTATAAGTTATTAACTGTACACAGTTTTTTTAATTAACATTCAGATTATAGCCACTGGGCACATTAAAAGTCGAAATTTAGGGTGAGAGTATCAGACATCATTACTAATAAAGGGCCCAACAACAAAGCAACATGGATGAATTTACAACCCCAAATTACAATTGCAAAGAAAATATGGATATAAAAACAAACAAACATGATATTTAATGGTGCCCATACCAACAAGATAGTGATTCGTATGTCTCTCTCTGTATCTCTCTCTCTCTCTCTATCTCTCTCTCTCTCTCTCTCTCTCTCCCTCGCTCGCTTCCCTTCTCTCTATCTTTCTCTATTTTCCTTCTCTTCCTCTCTGTATCTGACAAACACACAGCCCTATCACATCCCGAAATACGCTACTCTAAACCTAGGGCTTAAACTAAGCATCGTAATTAGTACATCCACTTTTACATATTTTCTACATCATTCTGCTGGCCAATACGTTTATAAAAAATGCTAAGTAAATTACCTGTATAGCGGTGATGTTTTCAATCTACTAAAATTTAATTTTTAAAATTTGAAGCTGTAAAGAAACGACAGAACTTTTGCGACAAAAAAAAAACACCGTGGAAATATTTTTTGAATTGATTTAGGAATCAATTTATGAGGTTTGCAAACTGATATTCAATCACTGTTTTTCAATCAAACCTTATGATTATCGCTTTTGCAGACTCCTACACAATTTCTACTTCGAGAACACAAAAACTCACATCTCGCCTTCGGGCTGTCCCAGGATTCTGATTTGTGAAAGTGATTCGCCGAACCCCCCCGGCCCGCAAGGTCATTTTAGCATTGAATTACCCATAATTCCCGTGGGGACTATAATATTGGATTAGATTTCCGGGTTTTTTTTTCATTTTCTGTTGTGCTCGTTTTGGCTTTATAAACAAATAAAATGTCAATTTCGGCGAAATCTAGTTTAGAATTATCACCAGTGGTTCTAACAAGAAAGGTACGTTGAGGAATTGTCTACGAAGAATGGGAATAGCGATTGTTGACAGTAATTCATTCTTAAGACTTGGATGGGATTAGTTGGGTTCAATAATTGTGAAAGATTTTGAGAGAAATTATTATACTTTTGGAATACACGTTAGCTGCAAGAAATAAAAAAAAAGAAATTGATTATATTATTTTCATAAATGAATAATCTCTTCTTATCTTCTGTACACTTTTATCATGACTTTATTTGATCGGGTTAGCTGAACAAATTGAGGACAACAAATTTGAGATATATTCCCATTACAATAATAGTACATGTTTTTTTTTCTTTAAAAAAAGTATATTGTTTTGTTTAACTTAAATATTTTCTTTATAAACGAAAAGTCGCAGCCAAACATATTAAGTGTATCTAGTTCTTAAAATTGACACCGAAGATATTTTCCTATCCCCATAAAAATTCCTTTGCTTCCTTAGTGATGGGAAGTTCACGTGTTTTCCACAAGTTTCAGCTTAAACGTAGCATCAAAAAAAGTCCTTAATTAAGTGAGACATCGTAAACGGTGATAACTCAGACGAAAAAGAGAAAAATTAATGAGATCGATGATGATGTCCATGATAATACAGTATTCATTATGAAATCGACATATGATGGACAATAATGAAACTAGTTTATGTTGATATGATGATATAAAAAAGTAGTAGTAGTAGTAGTAGTAGTAGTAGTAGTAGTAGTAGTAGTAGTAGTAGTAGCAGCAGCAGCAGCAGCAGAGTAGTAGTAGTAGTAGTAGTAATGTAGTATTATTCGTAGTAGTAGTAGTAGTAGTAGTAGTAGTAATAGTAGTAATAGTTATGTAGTAATAGTAGTAGAGCAGTATTATAGTACTAGTATTAGTAGTAGTAGTAGTGGTAGTAGTAGTGGTAGTAGTATTGGTAGTAGTAGTAGTAGTAGTAGTAGTAGTAGTAGTAGTAGTAGTAGTAATAGTAGTAGTAGTCGTAGTCGTAGTTGTTGTAGCAGTAGTAATAGTAGTAAAAGTAATACTAGTAACATCATCTCTGGTTTTATTTCCGTCTAGGTAGTAGGTTGTACCCAAATTCAAACAGCGCCAGCTTTAGCTTAACTGGATCATCAAGAGAGCTCATGTTATGTTTTACCCATACCCAAAAATATAAATTGCATTCTTCACCCGTCAGCTACAGTAAGTGCTGAGGGGTCAGCATCCGTAATAAAAATGTAGTGTTTTGTCTAGACGGTAGCGGAATATCTTCTTTATATTGCACTGGAAATGTGATCCACCCTTATACATCATTCCGATTCTGTTGGTTGTAGACTGAACTGACTGAAAAGAAGCATGGGTAATGATTGTTTATCATTGGTTTGGATGCATCGGACATGATTTTTGTATAGTAAAGAAAAATTGCTTGCAAAGATATTATTCATTTCTCAGACACACTATTTGATACAATCATTGGAATCGAGACTTGTTTTCTTCTGTCGATTATATGTCAAATTATAGGAGACATAAATGTGATGAAAATCAGCATAACTTGCTGCTTCATTTCACTTTTTTGTAGAGATGTACTTAATACGATTTCTATGACTAAACTAAACGCTTTATTCCCCTTTTCTTATTCACACCATTTACTTTATTTCTCTGTGGCTGCTTATTGTTCCTCTCGATTTCCCTTTATCATTCTATGTCTCTCTTTTAAATGTCTTTGCTATTTTGTTCTTTGTTTTTTTACTTTTTTGCCTGTTTTTATTTCTCTTTCACAAGTTTTTTTTAAAGAGATTCTACATCGCATCTACCTATCTGTCTATCTATCTGGTACTTTAAATTTACTTACATTATTGGCTTGCTACACATGTGTTTCATGTGCTTCGTGCCGAGACGCACTCCTTTGATATGTATACTAGTACTAGTTATCTATCTATCTATCTATCTATCTATTCAATTATCTATTTATATATCTATATATCTCTCTATCTCTTTCTCTTTACATCCATTTATCTGGAATTCAAGGTTTTTATGTTATGAAATAACGTGCTTAGTTATTAAAAGGAACGTTTAAATACATATATCTAGGTTATACTATCATCGTGTTTTACGACCTATCTATCTTTACCTTTACCTATCTATGTATCTGCATAATCCTTCATCACATATTTACCAACTTCCCTTACTTTATTTATTTTACCTCCCTTTCTCTATGTATTACATTCTTTCTCTTTGCTTCTTTTCCCTAGTTAAATTGAAAGCAACCTTCCTTATTTCTGTGTATCAAGTTTCACCTTGTTGTAACAAATCTTTCCACAGAACTGCGGCGATGTGTCTCCAACGACACTTTCTCCCGAAGTCTCACCCAGCAATTCCTGTGACGAAGGAGAGGGAGCAACGTGAGTAATGCTATGAAACATCAAGCAAACAATTTAAATATGTGTTTTTTTTCAATTTCTTTTTACTTTATACATTATATTAATCCCTTTCCTTTGTCCACCCACCTGAAAATGCGTACCCAGCTACAGGAAATGCGTGTATTTGTGATATGCGCCTGCAACACCCTGCATATGCCCTAGCGGTAATACACTCGCTCAGAGATCGGAAGGTACGTGGTTCGATCCTCGGCAGAGTCAAACCAAGGACTTTAAAACTGTTATTAGCAGCTGATCTGCCGTACGTATATATCTGGCATTATGGATTTAGTGTTAAGTTTGGTCGGCCCGGACGATAATGTGACTGGGTGTGGTGTATGCAAGCGCTCCGTATATCACAGTGTGGCAGCACGCTTTCCCAAGCGCCGTCGTCTCTGATATTACATGTACCTTGTAGATGAAAAGAGACGTTAAAATTCAAACAACCAAACCAACCAACCAACCAACTCAGTCCTCCCAACTGAAAATGGATACCCAGCTACAGGCAATGCATGTATTTGTGATATGCGCCTGCAACACCCTGCATATGGGACAAAACTTGCCCTTCAAATGTACTGGTCCGTTGGGGCATTAGTGGCGCTTATCTGTGGCGACACAGTTACGCTGAGGGACGAGGCCAAATTTCCCGAAAGGGATTGATGTAGTGTATAAAATGATTCTTATTTAAAGGGCTCTAACCAAGCGGCTCGTGTGTGATTCGCCTTGATTACCTCCCGTTTACGGTGTTTTTAAATCATTGATACTATTAGAGGTCTTACGCGCCCACAAAGATAACGTATGACGTCATAAGGTCCAAAGATAGTTTGGGTTTTGAAGCATACAATTGGCTGATAGGCCTTGTTAGTCAAACAGCCATGTAGGATTTCCTCCGCCATGGGCTTCGTCCTACTGAGCGGGCCCATAGCGCATAAAAAATATTGGCACTAGAGAGGACTTAACATTTTAGTCTGCTTACTAATATCTTTCTCACTAGGTCGTTTTTGCTTGATAGGAAAAGTGATCTGCGTATCAATCACGCTTCATCATTATTTAAACCACTGTGTTAAAAAGAGCTGAGTAAAAAAGTCAATTACACATTCGTTCTCTCCTAAACCTTTAGTTGAAAATTAAAAGCATATCGAGTTTCTGAAACAGATAAAAGAATCTTATAATATTGTATCAACATAATTATCTAATATGCCAACATTTTTTTCCGCATTTTAGAAGGTCTAATGCATTAGCAAATCATCAAATTTAATGAGTTCCAACAATTTCAAACTTTTTTTTAAACATTTATCAGTATGTTCCTTTGTCTTCTGATCGATTTTACGAAACACCGCTAAGTAATGTTACATAAAATATACAGAAGGAAACGTTACAATGCTAATGCTTTTAGAATAGGCTGATATAGTTATTGAGAGAAAAAAAAGAGTAAAAACTTTTTCTTTTGAAAGGTGTTTTCTCACACTGCAATTTAAGACTCTCACGAGACAAACAAACTCCGCTCATAGATCAAAGTTTAAAGTCAGGTTGCCGTATGGCGTATGATAACAAATAACATTTACGTCGAATACAATGATCACGTGGCCAGCCACGAATCTTGGTTTTAAAAAAAAAACAAAAAATAAAAACAACAAATTGACATTTTATATCATGCGAGTCAGAATAATTTGAAATCCAAGTGGATGCAATACGGAAAGAAAATAGCAACACTGAAAGCGTAATGCATAAATATTGCATTGACTGACTTGAGGTAGTGAGTGATGTTTTGAATACTATCAGCGATTTCAGCCACGAGTCTTGGTACAAAAACAACAAAACAAAACAAACAAATTGACATTTTATATCATGCGAGTCAGAATAATTTGAAATCCAAATGGATGCAATAAGGAAAGAAAATAGCAACACTAAAAGCGTGTGCATAATAATTGCATTGATTGACTTGAGGTAGTGAGTGATGTTCTGAATACTATCAGCCATTTCATCAGACAGTACAGTACTGATCTTCCTCTGAGAGTATTCTTGCCTAATATCTAATACATGGAGGTACACTATTAAACGCGACGTACTGACTTAGAATCAGTGTGGGTTTGTTTCGTCCGTATGACACTGTGGTGACTCCTGATGGCATTATATACCATAATAATGTTGATGCCATTTCACCTGTTGCCTTCGTTTCTTTGCTTCTTCTCAATTCTCTCTCTACTGTCATGGTCTCTCGGCTTTCTCTTTATTCCTATACTCGTTATAATATTTCGTGCTTTACCACAAACTGAAACTATAGATGTAAAACTTCATTTTCTTATCTCTTTATTTCTCCATAATTGCTTTTCTTCATTTCTATCTTATCCAAATCGAGTCGAATAATTTGCCAAATGTCACTTTAGCCTGACCCCCCCTCCCCAAATAAAAGAAAAAAACTCTCCTCCTTTCCATCTATACTCTTGTCTTTCCTTTTATTTATCTTCACTCATTCCTTTTTCTTCCCTGCCCTCTCTCATCGTATCTCTATTTCTTTATTTTGCCGCTCACTAATGCAGACGGCCTCTTGCCCGTCCAGAGAAAAGATGTGTCTATTCATTCAGTCGGCGAGGCATGCATCCTGAATGTCCAATCCGGTGCTAATTTCCATAATTAAAGGACCTGAGCGGGCCATCTTACCCGCGGGCTTCGGATTTTCTGTTTCTAATGAAAGGAAGAGGTCAACTCACCCTAGAGTCCTCTCTCCCGTCGTTAATGTGCATATACATGGTCGTGAAATTTGGGCATTTTTCATTTTTACACGCCCATATTTCAAGTGACTGTAGATAGTAGAAAAGAATATTTAAATATAGTATAGTATTTCCATTCTGAAGAGACTGTAGCAAAATTTTAGATTCATAACAAGCCTTCCGACCTTTGATGAAAGTATAAAAAAGTGTGTTTACGAAATCCCTTCCATTATTAAGAAAAACTACTGGGACATCGTACAAATTTGAAGACTTCAAAAAAATATCCAAAATAGCGTTCAGTAATCTCACCCTAAAGTAATTACCACAACTCGTCAAGAATAACTAATCTTAGTTTTTAATCTTAATATTGTACGTTTTACTATTAGTATCACGGCCACCTACAGAAACGCTGCGGACCTTTGACGTTTTGTGTGGCGTCGTGGTCCAGTGATGGACTCTCGGCTTAGGAGCGGGAGGTGCGGGGTTCGAGTCCTGTTTTAGGCAGGTCGACGTTTGGTCCTTAAGAATGGCTATTTACACAAGTTTTTTCGCCTTACCGGTGCGTTTCACGAGTACCCGACTAGTGGAAATAAGAATAGATCACGAAGTTTTCGTTCTTCCCTGCAAGCAATTGACTTCAAAGAGGGAGTTTGCAAACAGGAACGATAATTTGCCCTCTAATCTCATTCCCCATAAACAGTTAAAGATCTTGTCAGTGCGCTAGAGTTTTGCGCTTTATTTGCCGCTCCTCTGGGAGTTCAGAAGGCGTTTTGGTTGGCAATAGCATATCGGGGAACCCATGTAAAGCGCTTTGAGCAAATTGATGTATTAGGCTGTAAAAAAAATACTCTGTTTACTTTGCATCTAAAAAGATAACAAAGAACTCAGTCTACATTTATTTCATTCTAAAAACACTGTTGCAAGTCGTTCAGAATATAATCTTCCTAGTTTACCCAAAAACCAATATATCTCGCACACCCTTTTAATAATTATTACCGCCTTCTACTAACAGAAACATCGCCGAGCGGCTTAGAAGGTTGTTCAGAATAAAATCTTCCTAGTTTACCTAAAAACCAACGTATTCCTTCCTGTGGAAGAGGAGAGCAGGAAAAAAGGACTAGATCTGAACAGTAAAAAGACAGAAGTGATGGTAATCAGTCGGAAACAAGAACCCCCAAAATGTGACATATTCATCAATGATGCTAAACTTAAACAGCAGGATAAATTTAAATACTTGGGAACAATAATAACAAGCGACGGTAGAAACAACAATGAAATAGCAGCTAGAATTGCACATGCAAAGACCAGCTTTCAGAAGATGAGAGCAGTCCTAACAAATAAACATATTTCTATCCAAACAAGGAAAAGAGTCCTCCAATGCTACATAGAACCAATTCTTTTGTATGGATGCGAAGCATGGACCATATAAAAACAAATGGAAGCAAAACTTGAGGCAGCAGAAATGTGGTTTCTTAGACGAATGCTCCGAATTTCTTGGACAGAGAGAAAGCCAAACGAGACTGTATTAATTGAAGCTAATTCAAGAAGATCACTTATCAAGACCATAAGAAAACGTCAAGCCACTTTTCTAGGCCATGTCATGCGGAGAGAAAAATTAGAACATCTCATAACAACAGGAAAGCTTGATGGAAAAAGAGGCAGGGGAAAACAAAGGGAAAAAATGATGGATGGACTAAAGCGCTGGCTGGGATCTGGAAGTTCGACAGAGACAATGACAGCTATGGGACATCGGGAGTTATGGAGAAACATGATCGCCGACGCTTCAAAGCATGGCACTGGATGATGATGATCCCTCACAGTATTTTAATAATAATTATCGCCCTTTACAGCAACATCGCGGAGCGGCTTAGAAGGTTGTTAAGAATAAAATCTTCCTAGTTTACCTAAAAACCAACGTATCTCTTACACTAATTTGATAATTATTATCGCCCTTTACAGCAACATCGCGGAGCGGCTTAGAAGGATGTTCCTAGTTTACCTAAAAACCAACGTATCTCTTACACTAATTTAATAATTATTATCGCCCTTCACAGAAACATCGCTGAGCGGCTCCGGAGGCGGCGGAGCTCTGTGGACCTGGCTATGAACATCTACCCCGGCGACCTGCTCGTCCAGGAGCATCACAAGAAGCTCATCAAGAGGAACACCATCGCAGACTTCTACGCCGCGAGGCAGCCCAACGGGACGCCGTTGCCACCTGGTGTCGGGCCTGGGACCCCTCCCGATGTCTCGGCCGCGGGCGCAGGGGGAACTGGGGGGCCCGACGGGGGCAAGAAGGGAAGGCAGACCTTCTCACTGCTTAAACTGGTAAGACGAAAGAAGTTCACTGACTTAAAGCGTTTTTTTTTCTTAAGTATTTCAGGCCAAAGTTTTATTCCTAAGTATTTTTACGCCAAAGTTTTACTCTCTAGTATTTCACCCCAAAATTTTATTCTTTAGTGTTTCTCGTCAATGCTTTATTGTTAAGTATTTCACGTCAATGCTTTATTCTTAAGTATTTCTCGTCGAAGTTTTACTCTCTAGTGTTTTCCGTCAAAAATTCATTCTTTAATATTTCACGCCCATTTTTTTTCTTTAGTATTTCACGCCAACGTTTTATTCTCTAGTATTTCACACCAAATACAACGACAGCGGGGAATAAAAGTGTGTGGTGTGGGCGTGGGTGTGGGGGGTGGGGGCGCCTATCCAATGAAGCCATCTGTCAAAAACAATAATTGACTTTTAAAAAAAAAAACTTATATTCTTCTTTTATCGTTCTTGTTCTCTCTCTCTCTCTTTTAACTTTTTAGATGAAAACTCGTAGCAAAGAATCTCTGACCAAACTCGACGAGATCCTCAAGCGACTGAAGCCTTCAGAGTTCAAAGACAATCACCTGGCAGCCTATAAGGTGAGATAATTAGACACCTTGCGTACCGACCACGACGATAACGTATGAGGTAATAAAACCCGCAGGTAGCAGACAGTAAAAAAAATAATGTGACCACGAAATCCCTTACATTATTGCGGAAAACTGCTGGGGCATTGCAGAGATTTGTACTGTTTAAAAAACAAAAACAAAATAGCGTTCAGTAATCTCATCCTAAAGTTACTGCTACAACTCGTCAATAATACTTAATCGTAGATGGCTGGCCCATCAGCCATCTTGGATTTACTCCACTATTGGTTTCGTTTCCTTGAGCGGGCCTGTAGCGTATGAAATTTAATATGTAAATTATCTGAATAAAAGGAAAGTTACGTATTATTAAATTTCCAATACTCGAGAAGGCCAACCACTCTACCCATTGCACCACCGCCCACCCCTTACTACATCATACGAAGTATAAGGAGTCAGCTGAGATCTTGGGCTTTCAGCTTTGACCTTTCACCTTTGACAAAGTTTGGCAATTTTTTAAGAAGCAATAGTTTTGGATTTTCGAGATCTTTTTACAAAGATGACTAAATAAATACGAATACATTTAGGCCGCGAACATACTGCACCCGGTCCGTATCCAGCACAGCAGCGGAAACAAATAGAGCATCTGGGTTACAGCGGGAGAAACTACCGTCTGATCATAGCTGCCAGTAACACAAAAACTATCCTCAATAAAATGTTTTACCTCATTTCGGGAGTTGAGGTTAATGAATTTCTTATCGAAGGGTTTAGCTATGTTTCGCCTAGTCATTTAAGGACACAGAATGGACTCTTCTTTCTATGGCAGTAAATAAAGCTTTTAATAACAGGCTCTATAATTTATGACGTATAAACAGTTGAATAAAATTTGACAAGGAATATTTGATGTAATCCAGATCAAATAAACTTTACAGTGCAGACACCTGAGTTTTAATAAAGGAAAATTTTAGAGTAAACGATT
>BMAT01006637.1:2576-15275 GCA_019649035.1 Elysia marginata
TATAACCTTGTAGTTGAAAAGAGATGTCAAAATTCAAACAATCAACCAGCAACCAATCTTCTTCTTCTTCTTCTTTTTCTTCTTCTTCTTTTTCTTTATCTTCTTCTTCTCCTTCTTCTTCTTCTTTTTTTTCTTTTTCTTTTTCTTCTTCTTCTTCGTCTTCTTCTTCTTTTTCTTCTTCCTCTTGTTGTTGTTGTTGTTGTTGTTGTTGTTGTTGTTCTTCTTCTTCTTCTTCTTCTTTTTCTTCTTCTTCTTCTTCCTCTTTCTCTTCCTCTATCTCTTTCTCTTCTTCTTCTTCTTCTTCTTCATCTTCTTCTGGTGAAGGCGCCAGGTCTGTTGCAGACATCAGCGATCACGAGCTTCTAATCTTCTTCTTCTTTCTGCTGTTCTTAAGAGGTCTGAGTCTGACTTGCTCGATGTATCTTCAGTTGCCAAGGTTTTTTAAATCCTGGAGATATGTGAGCGTTTTGTCTGCCACGATCCCTCTTGCCGTGTACCATTCCTGTTAACACTTACATTTCCAGGTCTTTGGTTTTAAGAGTTCTCTTTCTCTCTCTCTCTCTCTCTCTCTCTCTCTCTCTCTCTCTTTCTCTCTTTCATCTCTCTCTTTCTTTTTTTCTCTCCCTCTCCTCTTTTTTTCTCTATCTCTTTCTCTCTCTCTTTCTTTATTTCTCTCTCTTTCTTTTTCTCTCTTTCATTCTCTTTCTCTTCTCTCTCTCTCCTTCTCTATGTCTCTGTCTCTGTCTCTCTGTCTCTATCTCTCCCTCTCTCTCTCCTCCTCCAGTTTGTTTCGAAATATTTCATTCGTAAGCCTAGGCCTACATATCCAGGTAATACTGGATGAAAGAAGACTCTTCTGCGGAACCGCATTTCTGATAAGTTGAGTCTTTTTTCTATGTCTTTTTCTAATGTCCATCTCTCATATCCATATAGAAGACTGAATATACCGCATGTATGTTTTCACAAATGTGGTTTTTGTTTCCTTCGAGATACATAATTCGGTTTTTCACCATTAATTTGTTTCTTGTGGTTGGATGTGTCTTTGCATTAGCGATGGTAATTCGCTTTTTTAAAAGCCTTGCACACATTTCTCATTGGGTATTAGGGTGTACCCCAGATATTTAAAGTTTTTCATTTGCTTTATTGTGTCTCCTTAACTTTTGAGCAGTATTGATAATGGTTCTAGTCTTTTCGTTGTTGTCATGCATTCTATCTTCTTATTGTTTATATCAAGTCCCTTCTCTTGGCTTTTTTTTCCTCTGTCACCTTGTCTCAGACTCTGTAATAAGGCTAAGAGCGGTGTCCTCTATATATCGTAAACGATGGTGTTGCCTATACTGAGATGCTCTGGTTAGTTTATGCTGCGAAGCATCATCTCGCTGTAAAATATTAGAGACCCTGCGCGCCGACGACGGTAACGTAGGACGTAATATCACCCGTAGATAGATTGGATTTTACATCAGATGATTTGCTGAAGGGCCCCGGTAGCCGATCTGCAATCTTAGATTTCTAACGCTATGGGGCTTCGTCCTCCTGAGCGGGCCCGTAGCGCATAAAATCTGTTGAAAAAAGTCTGGATACGTTACACAGCCCTGACATACACCTCCCCTTATTGGTTTTAAACTGACCCACCTCTCCTTCTAAATGTTTCGTTTTGCCTTGCGCTTTCTTAGAATTATTGGCAGCAGATGTACTTCATTTTCACTTCCCTGTAAGCTTCGTTTGGCTCTGTTCGACATGAGAGGTATCCCTACATCATTTGATCTTACATCCATCTGCGGCTTAAGGGTTAGCAGTCAAGTTCTCATAGTCTTTTTCCAAGAAGAAGGTGATCCATGTATTTATTAATATATGTAAAAAAATTTTCCATTTTTTTTTGTTTCAAACAGATATAAAGTCAATATCAACTATGTTGTGTTTTCGAATTAATGTAGTAAACTGCGATTTCTCTTCTTCAATTTCGTTAGAAATTTTTTTCTGCTTTGTTGATTTTGAAAAATAAATTATTTACAAGCACGTGCAGACCTGTCATATTTATTTAATAATTTAAAAAAAAACGAATCTTATTGTTTGCAACCATATACTATAAAGTAGGCTTATAAAAAAGGTATTGCCTTAATTTACAGAGGAAATATTGATCCATAAGGCACTATAAATAAAATCAAATTTAAAAATTTTGAATTGTTCTTTCTTCCAAAACATATCGATACTTTATTTACATACAACAAAGCACCATGATTTGCTGATACTGTATACGGTGTAATCTTGTAGATCGGTCCGCAGCGCGCGGGACAATCCGTGATCACTCAGCGTATCAGCTGCCCTGCGGTTACCGGAAAGAATATGATTATGTGTCATGTCAGTATTTTTCAAAGTATTTCTGTATTGCCCTAGGTGCAGTATACTGTAAGTCCAAAGGCAGAAATTCTAAGAATGACACTCTGTATAAATGCTGCTGAGATAGAGAAAAAACCAGAAGATTTTCCTACGGGACATTCACCTCCAGGATGACGATTATGCTGATTGCCAACCGTGTGGCTCATCCCTTCACTTCAATTGGACAGTAGGAGTAATATTTTGGCGCCCTTCCAGCCGACCGTTCCCCCATGCTAACCTTTCACTCGGTGTGATCCCTTCATCCGTGTCACTAGAGATCCGCTCAGGAGGTCGAAGCCCACAGCGCAGGAAATCCATAATGGCATGTGGGCTAACCGGGCCCGTTACCCAATCGTCTGCTGTAAAACCCAGGCTACCTACGGGTGTTATTACGTCATACATTATCGTCGTCCGCGCGCAAAGGTCAGTAATGAAACTGCTTGACCAAAGTTACTTCCGAGAATCTCTAATTTCCGACCAAGAATCCGGTCAACTTACGCCCTTCCTGGGTAAACCTTCACTCTTTCTGGGTACTTTTATGCTATTTATGGGTAAACTTACGCTCTTCCTGGGTAAAGTTACGCTCTTCCTGGGTAAATTTACGCTCTTTCTGGGTACTTTTACGCTATTTCTGGGTACTATTATGCTATTTGTGGGTAAACCTACGCTCTTCCTGGGTACTTTTATGCTATTTGTGGGTAAACTTACGCTCTTTCTGGGTACTTTTACGCTTTTTCTGGGTAAACTTACGCTCTTTCTGGGTACTTTTACGCTATTTCTGGGTAAACTTACGCTTTTCCTGGGTAAACTTACTCTATTCTTGGGTACACTTCCGCTATTTTTGGGTAGACTTTCACTCTTCCTGGGTACTTTTATGCTATTTATGGGTAAACGTACGCTCTTTCTGGGTAAAGTTACGCTCTTCTTGGGTACACCACCGCTCTTCCTGGGTACTTTTACGCTATTTCTGGGTAAACTTAAGCTCTTTTTTATCTTGACTAATCCCTACCTGTCATTGTTTCTTTCTCTTCATGTCTTTACAAATGTCTCAATGTAACTCTATTCATTTGTTTATCGATTACAAGTGTAACTTAAAACACCTTAGAGTCCATTTTTTAAATTTGTAATATAAAGCTATAAAAAGTACGCAGTTCTTTAATCAGAATACAATCATACACTAGAAAAGTGGATGGAATGATTGATTGAAACCGAAGAGCGTCGCCAAAAGGCCGTCAAATATCGAGTATTAGCTTATAAATTAGGTATAATTTAATGCAGCTTCTAGATTTATCTTACAAAATGATGAAGTTCGTAGTTGTAACGCATCGGTTAGATCGTCATAACATATTAAATGGAAAAAAATAGCGATGCACAAATACCCGCAGAAAAATTTATCGGAAGAAAGACTTGAAACATAGAAAACAAAACAGTCTACACAAAAAAGAACAATCAACACTCAGTTATCTTTTAAACACTGGGACAGCCTTTAAGACACTTGGTCAAGCACGGACGACTAAAGTGCAGTATCTACCAGAGGGTTTTCCCTCCAGATACTGCGCTTAGTGTATCCAAGGCAATGGCGTTTGAGGTACATAAGAGAGACTGCCTGCGTCTGCATTGCTGGCTCGTTTCTCCACGTGATGTTGATGTTCGTTCCTGACTTCTGACTCTTCGGTCGCTTGTCCCACTTGGAAGGTTGCAGAGGACACCAGGAGAACAAGGAGGAGGAGGGAGGAAAGGCGCGGCCCCTGCTTTGTAGATTTCATCATGGTTTGTTTGGTATTTTTTCCTCGCGGTCGGTGAACTTAATAGGGAGAAATAAAATGTTGAGGATACGAATTTAGCTTTAAGTTGGGCAAAAGGTGCGAAATTGAAAGATAGTGGGGACATGGTATTAGGCAAAAGGTACGAAATTGAAAGATAGTGGTGACATGGTATTAGGCAAAAGGTACGAAATTGAAAGATAGCGGCGACATGGTATTAGACAAAAGGTAAGAAATTGAAAGATATGGGCTACATGGTATTTTTTTTTATTAGGCAAAAGGTACGAAATTGAAAGGTAGTGGCGACATAGTATTACATGTATTAAGCTATGTTGCTCTTTCTAGGCGGCAGGGCGGTGGGTGCCAAAGATACTATAAGTCGAAGGTTCGAATCATACTAAAGGCAGACATTTCGGGCATTTCCCCTCAAATTCTATTTCTCTCCACTATCAATTTCATACCTTTAAAATCTTTCAATCACTTGTTTGCGCAGTGGCTGCCTCCACTATTTATTCTGATCTCTAAGAGGTACAAAGCAACATCGAAAGCATCATAATACTGTCACAGATAAAACAGTTGGGTTTGAACTTTTAAGAAAAATTTTATAAAATGTCATGGGGCTAAATCTTGAAAGGAAACCTAATAATAAGTAAAGCAAATTAAATTTCAAAGGAAGTAAAGTTCAAACGAACAAATGAGACAAATATATATGTATTGGGAATGAGAATCGAGTACAAAATTATCGTTCTTGCCTGCGAGCATTTGACTTCAAAAAGGGAGTTTGCCATCAGGAATGATAATTTGCGCTCTAATCTCATTCCCACTTGAAAGTTATCGCTAGAACGACTGGGAAAATTTCTTACATCGTAATAATAATTGGAGTTGGAAAACTATCGCGACTCACTGTGCTTCCTTCTTTATGTTTTAGACCAAATCTAATAATAATCAAAATAGAGCGCATTTATGTAGCGCCTAATCCACTAAATTGATCTAAGTGATTTAAATGGATTCCCCGGCAGGTCAATATCAACCAAATTATCTTCTGATCCTACAGAGGAGCAGCAAAAAAAGCGCATCACTCCAGCATACCAAGAAGATCTTTCACTGCCTATTGTCGGGTACTCTTTTAGCGCATGAGTGAGGCGAAGAAATGTGTGTAAATAGACTTTTTCAAGGACAGAACGTTGACACATTCAAGCAGGATTCGAACCCCAGACCTCTCGGGCATAAAGCCGAGCGCCTACCACTCGACCACGACGCCAGACAACGCCACTAAACGAAGATACTTGTGCACGGGGTAGAAGCAGTACTTATTATATGATGATAATATCGAATTAAAACTGAAAGGGATCAAAAGTATTTTCTGTACCCCTTACTCAGATAACGTGATAATAAAGGTTTTCTTTGCCCCTTACTTAAAGAAGATTGTGGCAAAAAATTTTCTGTACCCTTTATTCAAGCAACATTTTTTTCGAGTCATAAAAAAACCTTCATTAAGTACCAGTATCTTATGAACTTTAATTTAATAATTTAGTTACATTCTATTGGCTTGAATTTTTTTTTACATTTTAAACTAAAACTGCATTGTGTCTTTAAGCGTAACACTTGTGGAAATTCTCCATGTCTCCATTATCCCTTTTTATAGCTACATAAAACCACAAAAGCCGACGAGGATTTAAAAAAATCAATTTTTACTCGCTTAATATATAGCTACTTGCAAATAATTTGTTGGCGATTTCCAACTTACGAAGGGTTTTATCAAGACGCAATACATTAAACAAAAAATTACTGTTTTAGATCGGATCATACCAATGAGATTGGTTGTTTGAATTTTAACGTCTCTTTTCAACTACAAGGTTATATCAGAGACGGCACTTGGGACAACTGAAAGCGTGCTGCCACACTGTGGTGTAAGGAGCGCTTGCGTTCACCACACCCAGCCACATTATCCTGACACCTGGCTGACCAGATTAAGCACTAAATTCATAATGCCAGACACTAAGCGGATCAGCTGCCAAAACCAATTTTAAAGTCCTTGGTTTGACTCGGCTGGGGATCGAACCACGCACCTCCCGATCTCGGAGCGAATGTCTTACCGCTATGCCACAGAGATGGTCATGCTAATGAGAAGGTGCTCTTTTAGTTATAAAAAATGAGAATGAAAATGAAAGGTAAAGGCTGTAACCTCTGTAGTTTGGAAGTTAAGGAAAGTGGTTTCTAACAGCATGAAAAATCTGTTTGCACGGAATTAAATTTAAAAAAGCACAAATGGTAATCTTCAACTAAAGACAACAAACCTCATTTTTTAAAAAGTCTAATTATAATTTGAGTTTTTATGGTATAATGCTTGTAACAATATTTGTGCTATTAGTAAAATACTAAAACTTTTTGTGTTCATCCTGTTTACGTTAGTACAAACGCATGTGCTTCTTCGACAAAATGATAAAAAAAAACAGCTTGCAAGAACTATATAATAAATTCTAAAAACAAGATAAGTAACATCATTTAGTATTTTTATATTCTATTATAGCAAATTATATTATATTTATCCCCAAATTCATGAAAGTACATGTAACTCGTTTTAAGAAAATATCTTAATGTGAGACCACTTTCTTAAAAGTGGTTGTTACGCCAAAATCCCACCATAAATTGGTGGGTATTTCAAGAAATTCGCAGAAACACTTGCAGTAAATCCGTTTCGCATTAAGCTTATCCTTGGCATGTGCGGAGTGCCGCCTCGCGACTCATTGGAGCGGAGGGTTAGGGAACTAAAATATGTGTGAGGAGCTGGAAGAACCATCCACATGTCCCTGATACACATTTAGAGTTATAGCCCTTTAAAATAAAAATGTTTTACTTTATCTCCAACTTAATAACGTTAACAAAAATGTGTCGTATTTTCATAGTTATTCAATATATCGTCTTCAAATAAAAAGTAATGAAATAAGGACAACCTCTTCTTTTAATTCAATAGAAAAAAGTAACTTCCATTATTTGACCAATGTGGATGATTTTCCGAGCACTTCTCACAAATATTGAAATTATTAACACTATCGAAAAAGAAAAAAAAATCTATAATACATGAGGCTAAAGATAAAATGTGCGAAAATCTTTAACAACAAAAAAAAAACTTTAAGATGTAAAGAAAGGTAAAAAGTAATCTTTGAATGAAGACAGCTAGTAAGCCACTTCTAACCAACCGGGTCATGTTTATTGACTTAATACATTGGCACCCGGGAAAAATGACGCGCATCCTATACAGAAGAATCCGGAACGAATCTGGAGCGGAGAATTTTTTTAAAAATTGTGTCCCTTTACATTACCAACCCTTTCACACAAAAACGCATCACTTGAAAGCAATAACGGATCACCGATATAGAGACAGTCCGACGTCTTTACTTCCGTATGAGATACGCGTTATGTGAAATGGGCTTTATAGTATAATCACACAAACAGGCAATCATTTCATAACTTAAGAAAGTTGTTCTGGCGATGGTTGAGATCCAGCAAACTTTGTTTCTCTAACTGGCAAGGCGGTGGGTGCCGATACTGCTATAATTAAGTCGAAGGTTCGAATCTTACTAAAGGCACAAGTTTCAAGCATTTCCACTTAAAGACTACTTTTCTCCACTGCTAGTTTCATGCCTTTAAAATCTTTCAATCAGATTTCGTAAAATCAACATACCTGAAGGAAGAAACTAAAACCATTTAAAGCAATTTCAAAGTGGATTAACTTTAAAACTTCATATTTTTTTTTTACTATGGCATGATTAAGTTGCTGTCCAAAATATACAAGAAAGAATTTTGTTATGACTATCGCAACCAAGAGAAAAAAAGAAGAAGAATCGCAGCCAAGAGAAAAAAAGAAGAAAGAAAGAAAAAAACAGAAGTTTTCACTTACCAGTAAGTGCCCGAAACGTCAAGTTTTAATAATTGAGAAGATAAGTCAGACAGGGGAGGCTGGATGAAAAATGAGATAGACAAACCTGAGCTAGATCTAGTTGTTGACCACAGCATTTTATAACCAGTCATGCATGTGGTTATTAGTCTGTACACAAAGCGAGCACCACACTGGTTTTGCATATGTATAGAAGTAAACCATTTTTAATCCGATTAGAGAAGTACGATACAAAATTTATAAACAGAGCCATATGCTTGTATAGTAGATATCGTTAGTAATTTATTGTACTTTTCTTTTCTTTGTTTTACTTTGAAAAAAAAGATCTTTGTTTTACTTAGAAAAAGAGATTTTGAAAACTGCATAATGTTGTTTTGAGCGGAAATAACTTTTTAAAAAACAACAAAGCAGTTGTGTGCTTTATTAGCATTTAAATCGGTGAAAAGAATTGCGTTAGTACAGAACTGACAAAAGCATTTGCTTTCATTATTTATTGCGCACAGTAATAGAAAAAAATTATTAAAAACAAAAGTAATAAAAATGTATGTGCATGGTATTAGCTGTTCACGTTTTAGCGACCAGCACCCTCGGCGGTTTTTAAAAAAAATTCTGAAAGAACACAATAGATGATGATGAAGATAATAATGATAGTATATATAGTCATTAGTAATGATGATAATGATGACAATGATAATAATTGAAACAGTAGATACTACCCTTCAGGGAGACAAACAGACTGCAGTAAATTATATACACGAGAGATTGAAATTGCAATGCGCTGTTTATTACAGAACGATTGTACTATGAAGTAGAACCACATACTATAAAAAAAAAGCATAGGTAACAAAGTACAAAATAATGTATATAGCTGTTGCACACATAATGGATCTGACCTATATCTACGTCTCAACTTGAGAAACACCAATCTCTTCCGCCTTCCTTCTTGCAAAGTGCGCACCTTATTTTGTGGTACGGTAAAAAAAAATATTACGCAGCTTTCAAAAAACTCTAGTAGACAATTTTTCATGCACAAATCCTCAACAGGTCAGAGCCATTATTGGCTTAAGTGGGTTTAAGCTTAGAAAATAGAGACCTTAAGCACACGCACCGTGTCTCACTGCGCGTACGTGAAAATCGGGAAAGCAGATCGAGGAAACTATAAAAATAATGAAACCAGTTTCTAAAAATAGACACACAGACGTTCCTGTCATACTCACGCGTTGCTGCTTAAAGTCTGTAATATTAAAAGAAGGGCTTGTGTTTTTTAACTTTTAGTAGTTATAAAACGCTGCCAGTACATAAAGTTCACAGATTTTTTGGTCTCAGCAATGTACATGTAGCCAAAGCAAGAATTTTATGAAATATAACGTGTTCAGGTTCACATCTCACTAACTTTGGGGATGCCATTCGTTTTGGGTCTCGCATCTGTTAGTGCGTATAATTTTCTGCCGATCCTATGGCGTTAGCCAAGGTACTTGTTCGGGGGAAGACAGGGTCGTATAGTTGGATATCGTCAGTATGCACATGATATTAGATGTTGAATTTATTCGATTTGTAAAAGAGAGGTTGCGTGTGGATGGCAAACAGAACAGGATCTAAAACTGAACCTAGAGGAAAACCAAAATGAAGAAAAGCCTGTTCTGATTAAATTTTGTCAACTTTAACGGACTGAGTTCTGTTTGACACATAAAATTATGAAGTAAAGTGCTATAGAGCTGTATCTTTGATACCAAAAAGAGCTTTCTAAACGTAGAATAAGAATGTCATGGTTTATAGTATCGCAAGCAGCCTGAAATGCCTTTCAGTGCAAAAACATTAACATTCCTACCATAATTGTGCTCCCTTGAAGACGTCATTTCAAACACCACTAAAGCGTTTTCTGTGCTATAGTGCCGTATATAGGCCATCTGGAAGTTTTCGTTCAAAATGTTACTCTCAATGTGTTTAAGACTTTTGAAAAGAAAAGAAAGTTTCGATAACGGACCGTAATTTACGATTTCTAACCCAGCTTTTTCAATGAGAGGTTTGACAAAAGCTTCTTTAAATGACTCTGGAAAAACCTGATTGAAAAGAGGAGTTTATAACAGTTGTAATAAAGTGGAGAACATAAAAAAATATCTTTTCAGACGGTGGATACCACTGAATCAAGTTAACATGTTTTAGAGGACGATTGTTTAAAACGTCTACTACTTCATCGTCTGACACAGGCTTAAAATTCGACAAGAATTTATCGGCAACAGGTGCTACTACTACTGTTACTACTACTACTACTACTACTACAACTAATACTACTACTGTTACTACTACTACCACTAATACTGTTACTATTACTGCTTCTACTACAACAACAACAAAACCCCTACTACTATTACTATTACTAATACTACTACTACTGCTACTACTACTGCTACTACTACTGCTACTACTGTTACTACTACTACTACTGCTCCTACTACTACTATTGCTGCTACTACTACTGCTTCTACTACTACTACTACTACTACTACTACTGCTACTACTACTACTACTACTACTACTACTACTACTGCTGCTGCTACTGCTGCTACTACTAATAATGCTCGTAATACTACTATTATTAGTCTAGGTAGAGGATAGGTGGACCCCGGGGTCCACTTTACCAAAATCAAGATTTTAGTATAGGTGGACCCCGGATCCACCTACATACATATGTATTGGTTTTGTAGACCCTGAGTTCAGTTCATAAGCCTGGTTGGTTTTGAGAGTTCAATAAAAGTTGATTCTTTTGCAAAAGAATCAAAATCCTAGTTTCTATGCACAAATTAGTGGTCTTTTTAAAGGTGAAAAAATCGTGCTATGTCATCATGTACATGTAGATGTAGTGTGTAGATCTATACCAAACTTAAGCGTACCGTATTAAATTTTACAATTGAGTTCATTAGTTCTAGCTTCTACTGTTTTGAACTGGACATTGCATTCTAAGGAATTTGATGGAAACCCCATCCCTTCATGTCCTTTGTTACAGATCAGTTTTATTTCTGTGTAATTGTGAAACACACATTAGACTATTTTCCTATAAAATAATTATTGCATCAAGGCATTCAATAATCTTTCATACACTGTTTTACATAAATTTAACAAGGTACACCATTTTTTTAGGAGGATGAAAAGAAAAAGCTACTTTTTAAATTTTATTAACGCAACAAAATGACAAAATGCGTTTTTGACATTGCACAAAGGGAGATAAAAAAAAACCACCACACTGTATCCAAACGTATAATATATCTGATGTAGTTCAATTTTATGTTCAAACAGGTTTGATAGCATTTCGTGGTACACAGTTAGCGAATCGTGCAAAAGAAAACCTCATTTTTACTAAGGGGCTGTACCGTGCACGGTACGGCTTTCATCTGCACGAGTCCAACCAGCCCCGTTATTGCAGGCTCAAAAACAATCGCATGCTTGCCTAAGTTACAAGGTCAACGGAAATTCCAGATTAATCAAGTTAATGTGTACTAACGGTAGCAAATGGTTAGTAGACAAGAAAAAGGAAGTATGTGACAAAATAATGGGTTTTAGTTTTTAAGCATTATATGTAAGATGTATATCTTCCGGAAGAGATTAAGGCATAGCAGTAAGATTTTAATGATTCCCTTAGGATAGATGAGAAAACTTTTCAGCATTTGCTGGAACCGGAATTGCAATTGATTGCTAAACATATTTATGTGATAGTAAAACAAGTCGGTTTTTAAACGTGCATTATGACAAAAAATGAAAAGCATTTTAGCAGTAGATTGATAAGCTGTATTTAATAGCACATAAATAAAAAAAAATTGAATTTTAATAAAGTTTACAATAACCGAATGCATAGTAAACCCAAACAAATTTATAATAATTCTACTTTTAGTTGGGGAAGATTGCTAAGTTCCGGTTTGTTTTTTTTTTGTATTTTATTTGGCGATGTAAACTTAAGCCCCAGAAGTTGGTTTTCTTCTACTTCTAGCAATATAGAAAACAGGCAAATATTATCTTGATAACGGTAGCTGTAATCGTATTGTGCTGTGCGTTTTTTTTTAATTGCATGTTCTTTTGTTTTGTTTTGTTTTTCAAGCCAGTGACAATGTCTCCATCTTGCCAGTCTTGGGAAGCCATGCTTCCCAAAGGAGAATATGCCTGTTACCACGAAAGTTTAGATACCGGTATCTAAGATCGCTGATATAATGTAGATCAGATTTCAAGTAGAACTTGAATATAGCAAGATTAAGAATTAGTCTACACTAAATCAGAAGAGAAGTCTAAATTTTAAAATAAAACAAGCACGGCTAAAAATTTAAATAACAGATCAACGATTATCAGGATCTCACAAGAACAGAACATGTGCACAGACCCGTTAACTAATAGGGGAGTTATTAAAATCTTTTGCACAGACTGACAAAGATAGATCTATGGCGGAAGTGAAACTAGAAAGGTTGTGACTTCCTCTTCACCAAGCCCACATGACAATGTTACTATTGGTAGAACTTAGATCTAGCTTTTCATTGGTCCGGGGTCCACCTATCCACTTTCATTAGTCTACTACTACTACTACTACTACTACTACTACTACTACTACTACTACTACTACTACTACTGCTACTACTACTAATACTAATACTACTCTCGCTCAGAGATCGGGAGGTGCGT